>QANU01018688.1:593241-731225 GCA_003254905.1 Nissolia schottii
TATTATTATTATTATTATTATTATTATTATTAGGTACAAAATACATTTGAAGGCCCTGTAATTTTGGAATGAATTTTGAGGCTGAGATAGCAACATGAAAGATAAAGAGATAATAGCATGTCAACCACACTTCACTTCACCAGTGCTGTGGAGAGAATTGAGGCCACACAGCTATGGATTTTGTGCTTTTGTGAAATTCCTTTTTCAATGTTTTGGCTGTATCCCACAGTTCGAGGCTGCTTACGTATGCTCCACCTGTGAGGATGGAACTGCCACACACAGGATATTCAGAACAGTGTTTCTTTCTCATATCTTATTGATCTTGTTTCTTTGTTCACTGCTAAGAGTTCATTTTCTACTCCCAGAAAATGAAGCAGGTTCAAATTGATAGAGTTTGTTCAAGATTTTCCTTCAGGTTTTTTTTTTAAGTTATTCTTTATAATTTATGAAAAGCATTAAAATACATCTATTTAGTCTTATTAATATCTTGAAAAATTATAGTTTCGACTAACTAAAGAATAATTTTTTTTTTAAAAAAAACCCTCAAAATTGCAGCGCCCTCTCCATGTTTCCTAAGAATTTTTTCCAGAGTATAGTGGTCATGACAATTTTCTTGAAAATGATGAAAGTAAATGAGAAAAAATATAGAACTTTGCATTTTTCGCCAGACGAGAGGATTGAAGATGGATATAAACAACATAAAACAGTCATATGGAAGCATAATCGCACATCTATCTGTAGTCAATGCGTCAATGTAATTAAACCAATAAACCTATGTGCATTAGTTCCAAACTTCCAACTTAAGGCCTTCAATAACTCCAACAAGCTTGCAAGTCAATTTTCAAAGGAATAACATTTAAATTTAAAATATAAAGGGAAAAAAACAGTTTATAAAAAGAAAAAAGAAAACAGTTTATAAAAAGAAAAAAGAAATCCATAAATCTTAGAGATGAGCGAGTCACCTAGATACAGACATGCCATGAGTTACTGGGAACACATGAAACTTTAATCAAATGCATGAAAAAACATTTAGCAAGAACCCAAGAATTCGTCTTCATTCACTAGTCACTAATGAAATTCTTTCGAAAGTGCTACAAAATCTCGCAGAATTTAATAATTACCACAAATTCCAATACATTTCTGTCTGCATCAACTAACATACTTTATGGAGTAAGCATTCAAGTCCAATAAAATTGCAAAACTGACAATGTACACTTTCCTAAGTATGTCTATAGCAAGTGGGTAAATTCTTTGTTCTTTTCAAGATTTTTGCTATGTGAACGCTTTGCTTGGCTCGCCTTCAAAGGTCGAAATCAAAAGGGGAAAAAAGAAAACTCTGGGCAAGACTCGATCATCTTGCACCAGATATTCATCTGCTTCAGCCACGTTGTTCAAGGATGCAAATCCCATGTGTAAGGGATGTTACTCAGATCCGCCAAAGTACACCAAAAAGGGATCTGCAAGTTCTTATTCCCATGGGTGGAAAAAAAATTCCAGAGAATGTACAATAGCTGAAGCTGTGTAAATGCAAGAGTGAAAGCAAGAAGCCAACACTCATGGAACCAGCCATATTGATACCACTAGCTGGCTACTTTATACCTGAAGAGAAGCCTTGTCTTGGAAATCCACCTGGTTGTGTCCTATAAGGTTTCTCACCTACAAAACGCTTGTCAGATGGTCCAGCCCCAAGGATCCCAAGTGCACTAGGATCAGTAACCCGGATACCATTATTGCTCATGGTTCTTTGAGGTGGCGGCTGACCCTGGAAATGATCATCACTTTCAGCTCTTCTTCGTCGTTTCCATGCCTCAGATTTCCCTGTATTATTAACTGTGTCTGGCATTTGGTAGGTAGTGACATTTTTGAATCCTTTCTGTCTCTCCATATGGCGAGGGAATGGGTTTCCATTTCTGCTAAATGAAACAGTACCATTGACATGAGAGGGACCAACCCCTGCCTCGTCTTCTTGCTCCTGTTTAAGTTTGGCATATATTTGATGAAGCCTCTCCCCTGAAAGATGGGAAAAGGTGGAGACATATTTCCACAGGCGCACAGTCATCCCTGTAAATCAGCAAGAAAAAGTAAATTTCAAACATGTAGTAGAGCTTTAAATTGTCTTCTAAGAGGAAATAGAAGACCAGAAACAAAACTTAGGATCCAGACACATACACAACACAAACCTTTCCATGAAAATGAGGAAACTCAAAAAATATGTTCAGGGGAAAAAGCACTTACTATCTTGCTTATACGGCTCCTCTTCATGTTCTAAAACAATTTGATCTATTCTTCGCCCAAGAAGTTGTAAATAGTTGCGTATTTTTGAAAGCACCTAGAGTAGAGGGTTGAAAAGTAAGTAGTGTAACATATTTGAGATGGAAGTAACAAAAGGAAAGAAGCCCCCAGAAGAGGTATACCTTTTCCTTCGGAAGATTGGCACTAGTTGTTTGCAACCTGTGAAGACGTTTCAAGGTTTTCATTTCTTCAACCATCACATCTTGACACCATTCCATCCACTTTACCTCCTTGAACTGCTCATATACTTCATCATCGTCTGACATTTCACCCTCCTCTTTTACTATAGGTTCAAACTTTTGTGGTCTTTGAAATCTATCCTTTCTCATTTGGACATTAACTTTAGCAGAACCCATTTTTTTCTTCTTATCCTGCCCATGCATCATGGAGATACTCATCATATGTTCTCTCTCTTTCTTGGAAGGCTTCCGTCCAACCTTGCTATTGGCATTTTTTACACCAAGAACAGCAAGTTCCTAGACAAAAAGAAAAAAAATAAAAACATCACAGCAAGTGACAAGCAATATAGACTGATTGCCAAAAAAAGGTACAAGCATCAATCAATGAGGCAAAGAAATAACTTAAAAGCACAGTACATTGCAGACCATAAATATTTAAAAAGGAATAAGGAGGAAAAGGGCGGGTTTAGGGGGAGATCTTAACAGACACATCCAAGAATGAGCCACCAATATGATGCTTGTGACAATGAGTTACTTCAAATCCCAAGTAAACCATATCTTTGATGATTGGGATGAAAGAAAGTCAATTTTCACACTCTTGAGGAGTCTAATCCTCCCTCCCAAGTCCTCTTTCAATCCTTGAGAGCCTCACCTTCCCTTCCCTTCCCCCTACTACTTGCCAGATCAGCATTATGTTACACTTCAGAATATTAGTGTGTACATTCCCCCCAATTCCCATTAAGACCTCCTTGCCCATGTGTTGCTTCTCTGCTTTCTATTTTCTTCTTTCTAGTATATACCTTTATGATTGGGGGTCTAACACAAGCAAATCATAAGCACCTATTAAATGTAGAGAATAGGAAGCATGTAAAAGCACTAGAAAGAAGGAACTAACTGCAGATCCGTTGGCAGATTCGAAAACTGTAAATACAACATACAGAGGAAGAGGAAAAAGAAACACGATGCTGAAAATAGAATTGAAGAAATAGCATACTTGCTCCAAAAGGGCATTTGCACGATCTCTCAAATTTGGAGCTCGTGGCAAAAAAGTTTCATGGTGTTGAAGTTCTACTGGTGCAATTTTTTTGGTAAGGCCAAGCCTATCATCTAATCTAATATTTTCCCAATTGCCAAATCCATGATAATGTATTCCAAGTAGCAATCTTGCATCATCAACTGCCAATACGCAAAATAGAATCAGCAAAAGCAGCAACCAAGAAACATAGGAGTGCATTATACAAACTACATAGAAGATAGGCATACTCTGATTCCACCCACAGCCTTTCGACCAGTTTGAAGGCTTGAGATACGTTAAAACACGAAATTGTTGAATGGGATCTTCATACCGACTAATGCGCTTTGCTAGGAGTTGAAGTTGTTGGACACGGGCAAGTAGATCATTCGCCTTCACTGGGACGCCAAAAAAATCTAGCAAAGGCCCCTGGGTACAATATTAGAAGGTGTAAGCACCTAAGGAAATAAGGAGAATAAAAATAACTGATTCCATGCATGCTTTGATAGAACTCGAAGTTTATACCAACCTTTGGATCCAGACTTCCAAGTTCCACTGCTTCTGTACAGCCATCAATTAAGGCATTGAAGAGTTCACTCTGTACTTCATGTGGAGCTGCTGCAACTGCACCACCAACCTCAGCAACAATCAATTTGATTTGACTCTCATTACCATATTTCATAACCTGCCAATGATGAACATACAACAAAATATTTACTGACAAAGAAAAATAACAAAAAATGAAGCAATGTATATTACACACACACACCAACAACAAGCACATGCAGATACAAGGGAGAGATCCCAGATGCTGACAAGATGCAAAACCTACCCCCACCCCCACCCGTAGTTGAAAAGGTCAAGATCACCCTCTACTACATCATAAATTAAAGAACCTGTAACCATATAAAATGAGTGAGCCATCTCTGTAATAATTATTAAGCATAGCAAACTCCCACAAACAAGGTAGTCACTTTCCAGGCACCATTAACTCCATTTGGGGTTTTGCTTAATTCAAAATCAAGCTTAGCCAGTGGACAGACGCATGTTCATATGAGTTTGTCATACAATTCTTGAAGACAAGGAAAACCAAAGATTAATTGGTTCATAACAGAATGTGCTTCCGTCTATGGTAAATCACATATTACTATCAGTAACTATACAAAATCTGATATTGGTTTGAATTTCAATGCCAGCAGCCACCTCAAGCTCATGTTAGCTCAGTAGCATGACTTATCAAGGTTAAGTCAAAATTTGAACCTCACATTCAACAGGACAAGAAGAAACTGAAGATTCAACAATTCAGTTTTCTTTTGCTCATCTACACCTCTACAGCCCTACCACCGATTTCATCTTTATAGCACACGTGTAAAGTTTAAATGATGATCCTACAGCATTTTTTTTTTCTAGGGTGGCAGGTAAAACATAGCATGAGACTGATTTGGCTCAAGATTATCAACATATATATCACGGAAATGCTTAGCGGATCTCCAAACATCGGGGCATGCCAAAAGCAACAGATTTTTCTTAGATAAGACTGAAAATTGCCAAAAGTAATTGAATCTTACTGAACGAGAAAAGCGGAGTGCATCTCTTTTAGATAAATTCCCATATGACCAACTTCTCACTTGGGCAGATGCTCCCTCAATCATTGGTACAGCAGGAGCTGAATACTCTGCTTTTCGGCGTTTCTGAACTCGCTCATGTGGTTCAGGTTCCTTCTTTTTTCTTTTATTACTTCTTTCACATTGATTATCCTCGGCATAGCTTTTAATATTCCTTGCAGAACGTGGAGCAAGCGCTTCCTTTAAAAAAAAAAAAAAAGAGAAGAAGAAACATTTAAGGAAAAAAAATTAACAGTTACTTTTAATTAAAAAAATATATATATCCTTAAGAAAGAACAGGATTAAACCTCTGCTTGGACTATAGCATCAGGCTTAATCCAACGACTCCAGAAACTTTGATCATCTTCATCATTACAGAAATTGGCAACCTGCAAAAAAGAAAAAAAGTTGAAACAAGATTGCAACTCCCCATGTTATCCACATCAACCCTTTCCCAACGAGTAATGATATTAACTACTACATAAACAAAAGTGTAATTAGAAAAAAAAATAGACAACAAAGTTTCATGGTCCAATGCAATTATCTTGCCTTAAATGCGCCTAATAACTCGTTTCCTTGTTCTCCCTCAACATCCTTCTCTTCAACCTTCTCTGCTCTTTCAAGAATCTCATCTATATCCATACTTAGGAGTCGTTTCTTGCTTTCTTCATCATTCCTTTCCTCCTTGAAAAGCTCCTCTGCTCCAAATCGTAATATTGCGGACAGCTCATTCTGTAATGTCAAAATCAAATGTTTGACTGATTGTGTAACAAATTAAAAGGAAAATTCAATGCGATTAATAATATATAAAAACAGAAAATGATATCATCTCAATAGTTTTTTTTTTTTTTTAGCATTCATACATAGACGATGTAGGATGATGAAAGCTAGTCAATATGCACAGTTTTCAGAATGCCCTTACTTTGTCAAAATAACTTCCTCCCTTTTTGGTTTCTTTCTTCTCCAATCTACCCTCAGCATTTAATTTTTGTATCACCAAGTGGTCGAGAACCTATAGAACACATTTTCATGAAAAACAAAGTAAAATATTGACCTCAGGGCATGCCAATAAGCAAATATATCTTGCAGGCAGATATAAAATATGAAACAAAAGATAGGACAACCAAGTTTCATTAGAAGACCAAAAAGAAAATGTTTGTATGGGGTGCGGGGGTGGGGTGGGGGAACATTGGACGTCCAATGGTTCTGCACATACCATCTTCTTCTTAGCACGTTCCAAAATATCTTCCTCAACACTTTTGCTTGTCACAAATCTATATATGTTAACAACTTCTTGTTGCCCAATTCTATGAGCCCTACTCATTGCCTAAAAGATACACATATGCATTGGTAAGTACCCACATTTTTTTGTTGATAAATAATGAAATCAAATCAAATCAAATCAATTAAGACCTGCAGATCATTTTGAGGGTTCCAATCTGAGTCAAATATTATGACAGTGTCTGCTGTGGCAAGGTTGATACCCAAGCCTCCTGCTCGTGTGGAAAGAAGGAAGCAAAAGTCATCACTACCAGGTGCATTGAAATGCTCCATTGCCTGCTGCCGCAACTCAGCCTTTGTACTGCCATCAAGCCTCTGAAATTGAAACCCACGGAGTGACATATACTCCGCCATTATATCCAGCATCCTAACCATCTGCATTACACCTATGGTAACTCAGTATTGTATAAACTAATTCTTAAAGCATATTATTTATGTAAAGTAAAACAAAAAAGGATAGTTAGAAGCTATGTATGATCTTCACAGCCTCCTTTTCATGAACCTTGTACAAGAACAAAATCCTAAACCTTACACTCTTAGTCTTAGGTATAAAATAAGAATCATTTATTTACATAATGAAAATTTAGTTTTATAAACAATCTCCAACCCATCCTACCATACAAAAAGCCTATCAGGAAGCACACAACTACTATCACAACCATGTACGCCGGAACTGAAACAAAAATTTGACAATGAAAAGGGAAAGATGTCAGAGTTTGACTGATTATGGATCACCTGGTCAAAGTAGCTTTAATACCTAGTCAGAGATCAATTAAAATAAAGCTACAGTCACATAAATGATGAAAAATCAATGAAATACCATTACTAAAACAAATGCCCCGTTTAGCGGATAAAAATTAGACACGAGAGTTGGTTCACAAGAGCACTAATCCTGTCAGATATTTAGTGGATTGGACTAGTTAAGCATGTACCAACAACTGGAGTGCAATTGTCCATGACAATCTGTAATTTTCGAGCAAAATTCCTTCACGAAGTCTACTCAATTATAAAAATGGTAGCAACTTATCCTTTCAAATACCTCTGTTAAGTTGAAAACAATACCAGCCAAATAGCATACATACATAATACCACCACTTGAGAGATCCACAAATATATGTGACCTATGACAAATTCCTTTGAAATTCCCCCCACATCCCTACTACATTGAACCAAAAATTTAAGTGAATAACAAACTATGAAAAATTCCTTTGAAATTCATCCCACATCCCTACTATATTGAACCAGAAATTTAAGTGAATAATAAACACCACGAAAAAGTGCAATCACACTAACTTTTGAGGGATGGACTACAACCCAAATGACTGTGTAAAAGACAAATTGCATGAGTACATTAGCAACAATAGATAATCTCCAAAACAATGAAAACCACATTCATCCATTTTATTTCAAATTAACTAATGTTAGAGTGCAGAGTCTACAGACCAAAGGTAATCCAAAACAGAAATCTGTGCAACCAGAAAGCAATAAACTAATCCACGAAGTAAAAGTAAAATGCAACAATGTCGAGCTAAACGCTTCCACTAAGATAGTTACCAAGAAGCATCCAGTACACCAGTTTCAACAACAAACCTGGGAGAAAATCAGAACACGATGCTTGGTTTCATGCAATCGAACAAGTAGTTTGTCAAGTATGACAAGCTTGCCACTGCTAAAGACAATTCTCTCTAGTTTACTGTTGTCGCTACTTCCCAAGTCCCCACCATAGCCATGGTCGGCACTTTCAAACAGGAAGGGATGGTTACAACACTTCTTCAATTCCACAACAATATTTAGAAGAGAAACCTGAAATATAGAAAGAAAAGTGAGGGGAAAAAAGGAGTACATCCGAATTTAGTGATGATCTTTTAAGAGGAAAAAAATTCAGATATATATGCTCATTATGAAATTAAACCCATCAATTCTATGTCAGTAAAACATGAGAAACAAACAAAAAACATGTTTCCAGCTCAGCTGTCAATAAACAGATGCAACATTTTCTATTAATTCCTTTCCTCCAACTGCACTGCCAGAACAATTTAAAAAGAAATCTATATTCTTGACAAGCATGTTAATGCATGTATGTCCAACTTTAATTTTATTTTCATTAAAAAAATTAACTATAAAGTTTTAAATAACTGCAAGAAACCTCACCAACTCCAGCTTCCTACTTAAGAGAATAAATAGATATTGAATGATGGAAAGAAACCATGCATTAAAGCCAAGTATTAGCATTATACTAAAAATAGATACAGATAAGACAAGGACATGCATGAAGTAGAAATCACGGAATAAAGGACAAGTATTGTCTTTTTATAGACCATCTTCCCCTAACCATTATCGTTGAACATATGATTAATGTAGGTTATTCAAAAGTTATTCTTAAGGAAGCAGAAGATAGATTTAACCTGATTCCCACGAACTCCTTTATTCAAATCATGAAAGTTCCGTTCCAAAATCCACTTATAATACCTATATGGATGGAAAGAGCAGCAGGAATTTAGAAAGTGAGCTTGGGGATTAACTTCAGAAAAAAAATTTAAAAAAAATCCCAGAACTTAAAATTGCACATACTGTTTCTGAAGAGGAGACATTTCAACCCTAAGGATACGCTCAATTTTTGGGGGTAATGATTTCTCCACATCTTTTATAACTCTTCGAAGTATGTGAGGCCTCAATTCCATATGAAGATTTGCAAGCTAACAAAATAGTACAAGAACATCAAATTACAGAGACAAAATTAAGGACCAAGAAAATCAAGCAACAGGGAACCAAGGGTACTTATGACAACTTATACCTCATTCTCATTGAAAGAACTCAGATTCTTATAGTTTTGAACAAAATCATCTTTGCTGTTGAACTTGTCAGGATCAAGGAAGTGGAGCAAAGCCCTATAAACAGAGAGGGAAAGGGGGATTATTACAGACAAGAAAAAAATAACAGATAACCTAATTAGAAAGGAAAAAAAAGTTTTAACAAAAAAAGTGAACAGTTTATAATTGTAAACCATGAATCATGAGTTTAGTCGTGCATCAAGAAGTCAATTATATTCATGTTCATTGCACCTTGACCTAGAGAAGCAGTGAAGGAGAATCTAATTAAACATGAATGTTAAGAATTCATACAACTCCACAAAAGACGAAAATTTCATTTCCAGAAGTCTAACATAAAAGAAAAATGCCATTAATACCATAGCTCTTCGACACTGTTCTGTAGAGGAGTTCCAGTGATAAGCAACTTGTTCTTGGTGCTAAATTCCTAAAAGATCATTAACGACAAAACCATCATTGAAGAAAAATCAACCTCAATAGGTAATAGGCAACACTAAAATTAGGTGGAAAGTTACATACTGAGAGTGTTGTGTACAACTGTGCCTCGCTATTTTTTAGTCTGTGAGCCTCGTCTACCATCAGATAATTCCATTTGATCTTGGAGAGAACAGCCTTATCTTTCAAAACTACTTCATATGTAGTCAACAGTGCATTAAATTTAATAGGTTTGCCAGCCTTTTTATCGTTATAAAATTCATATTGTTGACAAACCTGCCATAAAAGTATAAAGGAAAAAAAAAACCTTACATTAAAGAATTAAAGTAAAGAAAAAAAGATAACATTATTAAGATACTAAGAGGTACTAAGATTTTATTTAAAAAAAAAAAAACACTGAATAAGCACAGAAAGCAGCATTCAATAACTTTGAATGAACCTAGCGCTTCAAGTGTTCCAAAAAGATGGGTGCATACTGTCTTGCAGACACAATAAGCACTGAAATCATCATTCAAAAACTTTGAAGGCTTACAAAAAAATCGACAGTCATTTTAATGCTAATAACTGGATGCAAGGATCCAAGTTTTTTACCGGGATTCTTTCAGAGAAGCAAGTCAATATGCTAATCTATGAAAGACACACACCATACAATAGTGCCAAACCAAAAACAAAAGCTTCCCTATTAACCTTGGGCATATGAGTAAATAATTGATCTTGATGATGAGATAGAAAGGAGTAAGAAAGAAGCATGTAGATCCATCATCCATAAATAGTGTAGGTATTTAAAAGGAAACAGGTACATGAAATTAAAGCCGGAAAAAATAAAGCCGTGATAATACTTGATGCTATGATCACAATAACAAAGATGGGGATAAAGGTGAAATTCCAAATGAGTATTATCCCCATCTTCTCACACAATAAAAAGAAACGGTTAAAAATAATACGAACCCTCCCTGTTTCCAAACTCGTTTATTTACCTACTTGTTGCTGCAATAATATTAACATATCCAACAAAATTTATGACTTCATTCACATATGAACCGAAAACTATGCCTTACCTCTCGACTAGCACGAGTACCAACGTATACAATAATATTCATATCAGGAAGCCACTTCCTGAATTCTTTGGCCCAGTTTGATAAAGTAGACAATGGTACAACAACAAGAAAAGGACCATGGATTTGCTGGGCATTCTGCATAAGAAATAAGAAATACATTTATTAATTACATTGCAAAAGCATTTGTAACCAAACAGAGAAGCAGTAATGTACCTGTAGAAAACCAAGCATTGATACCGACTGAACAGTTTTACCAAGACCCATTTCATCAGCTAAAATAACATTTGTATCATTTCTCCAACTGCAAAATGCAATATACAAAGATTTAGAAAACCAAAATCTAAGCATACCCTATGCATACCTACATACATGCATACCTGTTAACAAGAAAATTCAGACCCTCCAACTGATAATCACGGAGCTTTCCACCCTTCAACCATTCAGGTTGTTCCTCAAGCTTCCGCAAACTTGCTAAACGCCACAACCACAGATTAGAGTTCAAAATCAGAACTTACAAATACATTAATTTCTGACATGAAACTAGAAAATTATTCATATTTCAAAATTTAATTCGAAGAAGAATTTCAGAAAGGGAGGAACAAAAGTAAAGGGTAAAATGATCTTCTAAAAGAAACAACAATGACCAAAAAAAAAATTTCAAAACATAGGAAAATGGCACACCCACAATCTGATGGTTTTTCATAACAGTATGTCATTCATAGCACTTTAAATTTATACACAAAACAAACAAAATCAATTGCCAATCATATTCCATCCTACTCCTATATATGAACAAAATAGTAGCGGCTTTCTGCTATGTTTCTTCCTTCTTTTTTTTGTAAAAGAAGAATTGTACTCATAAGAGGCGAAGAAGACATAAGGTAAGAGGACATGAGATCCTCTGGACAAAAATAAGACCAAACCAAAAACTATCAATGAAGAAGGGTTTTCTGCTATGTTACATAAATGATTGCCAGGTATATTCTTAAAAACCAGACAGACATGACGTGAAGTGACTTGGGACAATTAGCAAAACTGCACCAGAATTAGTTTTCTGTTTTGCAAATCGACCAGGAGCATGCAAGATCTATTGTTACTGAATGGCATGAGAAGAGAATAAACAGTACTATCCAACAACCATGTCAAGTGTATACACAATGACTGTGCAAATGTTCAAAAAGAGTAGAGCAGAAGGCACTGAAACATGCAGATTGCATTGGCAGTCTGCTCCAGCCTCACAATAAAAGCCTGCCAAACACAAGCTTACATTGCGTGTAATAGATGCTAACCTTTGCTCCTCTTACGCTGGGAATCTACCATTTTTCCTTGAACTGACATTGCAGCCTCCCGGGCCTGTTCAAATATGAAAAAAATGAAAGTTTTACTAGAAAGAATAGTATAAAAATTTTCCTCATGTGCATGCATTGCACTCCCCTTATCAAGAGAGGGGGGGGAATCTTCCATACCTTATACTCGTCAATAGCATGTTGAGCAAAAGCAATATCGATGTCCTTTTCCCTAGTAAAATATATGAGCAAGCATAAGAGTGAAAATTTATCTAATACCAATATAACTGCATAGAATTGCGAGAAATAACACAATAAGCACTAAACAAGGACCTAGTCTAAAACACAGTGCATCAACAATGCATAGAGGAATAATCCATCCTCCTTTCTAATATGAAGGAACTGGATGTACAGAAAACTGGNTAATCATACTAAATATTTAGTAGTACCAAGTTGCTTCAGCATATGATAGTCCTTGCCACTTGACCAAGTATTCAGGAATAACATTGTCAGAATTATCTTTGCTGATCCTATCTGCAATTACTCTTTCCACCTGAAAATCCAAATAAAACCCAATTAGCAATATATCAGACAGACCTATAGCGAAGACCAAAGTGATGAAAATCATGAAATGCAGGAAAGCAAACCTGACTGTTTTGCTTGATAATATCTAAATCCATCTCCTTACTCACATCATTGACCTCAATCTGCACACAGATCAGCAGAACTGATTAAAATTTAAAAGTAAACACTAACAAATAACACTATCAGAAAAGCCTATACATTTTGGCAAAATATTCGGGAGCGCTTTTGCCTAAAATGCTGTTCTGTGTGAAAATTAACCATAACCAGACATGTGTTAAGATATCACCAAAAATAAGTAAAAATATAAGGACATGGTGAAAACTCAATGAAGCTAGAAAGACCTACAATACAAGTTAACCTTTGCATGTAAACTATCATAGCAAAAGAGTGATTCACAACACTATTGATAACATTTTAAGGACATTTTACCCCAAAATAAAGTACTTTGTTTACTTGTTTCAACTAGTGGAGGCATCAAGGTAAAAAGTTTTTCTTTCATGTCATAGATACAAAAAGTAATGGATGACAGAAAATAAAGTACGAAAATCAAAACCATAAGAACATTAAAGGGGCAAGAAATGGTTATAAAGTGATGACTGGCCAATGGCCCATTCCCATAGTCCCATTAAGTTAGACCTTTCTCCCATTACACTAGAATAAATAACATGCTAATAAGGGCATTAACAAAAAACAAGAACCAGGTTCGGCAGTTTGCATACAAGTTCCAAACTTCAAAACAGGTGGAGTGAGTGATAAAATATTTCCCACAGTATCTATAATCTCCAAACAAATATAATTGACCAGAACTTCTGAGCCAATATTTTCAAATATAGAATACAAATATTACCTCCTCTCTTGATATTCTCTTCCTATACCTGATGTCCTCCATTATCTTCTTTGTATAATTCAAAACCTTCTTGAAACCACTGAGCTGCAATCTCACATATATAGAATGTATTAGACTTCAATCAAAAAGAAAAACCTCTAAAGATGAAAGACTAAAATATCCAAACCATTATGTAGAATTATAGTCCTAAGAAAATAGATAGAGAATAGTAACAGCATAACTATGATTAATACATCAGAAACAAGAAGAACGAATATCATACATTTTGCAGCTCAGCGAAAGATTTCCACTGACAGTGCAAATGTGACTGGCCTTTCCATTTTATCAAAAATTCCATCTCATTCCAATCAACTTCGGAATCAAACAAGTGACTCATTAAAACAGGCTCTGTTGATCTATTATTCCTTTGAGCATCTTCAGCCATGCCCTTCGGCTGATGCCAAAGCACCTTTTCAATGGAGTCACCGTCATCCTCTTCAATCTCTTCCTGAAGAATTATTAGAAAGATCACACCAATAAAAAGATAAATCAAAAGTGTAAATTAAGTAAATTGGCAGTATCATAGTAACTTATAGTTAACATCCCACATTCCCACCAGAAAACTATTCTCATATAAACAAAAATGATAATAACTTAGCTTAGGAACCAAAAACTCTTTGCACGAAACAGTAATCATTGCTATATCAGGGTATGACCACTCAACACACTAACAATTTCATAATCCTTCCAGAGAGAGAGAGTGGGAAAATCACAAATCTCAATCATGAAAGCCACTGCTAATGAAATTAGCCTCTTCAGTCTAACCTCCGTCAATAAATCAACAAAACTCACATTGACATCTCTCCACCATCACACCGTAAATAAAGAATAACAACAAATTTCTCTTTCACCGATTAATGCAAATGGTCTTTCACCAAGCAAGTGGTCATAAACAGATACATCACTCTCTTTAGACAAGACATTCAAATTCATAAGCCATTAAAAGAAACTCTTCAAGCCAGTCATGACATACCCATTCATTCTCTCTCACTCAAAGGCAATACACACGGGATAAAAGTCATCAATCCCTAACCTGCACCTTAAAAAATCTCAATCTTCTATATATAAATACATAAATTAAACGCAAGCATTTAGTAAATTTGTTCCAATGCACTTAGTAAATCACCCCTTAAATTTTATAATCAAACCTTGACTTGTTGAGCAATATTTTCATGCAACAAAGGATGCGTCTTACCCTCTCCCCATTTTAATAAAGTCCTATTTTTCTATCAAAAGACAATATATGTAAAAATTATCCTGTTTTAAAGAAACCTATAACTTCCTCATAAATCATACTACAAGATGATTTGATCAAAAAAAGATAGCATGTCATGTCAGTAGTAGTTATTTGTTATGCAATCTAAAACAACCTATTGGATATCAATTATTTGACAATGCAAAGATAATTTCAGTAGATAAACAACACCCAAAAATTTAACAATAGAAATAGAAACCATGCTCAAATGCGTAAAACATAGATTGTACCTTTTGCGATTTTTTCTTCTTCCCTTCATCAGCTTCTTCACTTTCTTCACTTTCAACATATGATACCTTCCTAACTGTTCTACTAGAAGAGCGAACCTCACTGTTGCGCAAAGAGAAACTAGTTGCTGCGGAAGAGCGACTATTATTCTTGCGAGCACGAACTCCTCTCTTTTTTATGTTTTTGAAATCCTCATCACTATCACTGTCAGAATCGTCTGCTGTTGATTCATCATCTTCAAAAGATGATTTCACTCTTCTTTGTCGACCAGAAGCAGCATATGTTTTGCGATTATTAGCTTTTATGCTTCGTCCAACTTTACCTTGTCGCCTTCCCTTAGGTTTGTTTGCATAGTAAGAATCATCATCGTCATCATCTGAGACATCTAGATTTACATCACTATCTTCATCTTCATCAGAGCCTTCACCTTCCCAATCTTTATCCTGGAATAACAGTTCAACCATTTAATTGTCACCAAGTCTGAAAATTCACTAGAAAACCATCATTGATTAACTTCAAAGTTAACACCTACTGCAACATTTGACCTGTATAGAACATTAATAACCCCCTTCCCCAACCGAAAGGAATAAGATATATCAAACAATTACTTGAAAAAGAACTGTTATGGCAAACAATATAGAACTTGATAACTAGAACAACCACAAAAGAGTAAAAAGAAAAAACAACCTTGTTTGCAGCATGACCACTTGTGGTAGGCTCAAAGTCTGCGTCATCAGGATCATCTTCTGCAGTGTATTGAGAAAGAAAAAATAGAAAGATTAAAAATTGCATCCCATGAGTACATCACTAATCATAACCAAGTAACAAGGACTAGTTATAAGCTAATTTTAAGAGTAGTACTTCATGCTAAAGAACCAATCTTTATATTAATACAACGTTAATATACCATCAGCTTCATCCTCCTCTTCATAATCAGCATCACCATCATCATAATCATCATCATCTTCAGCATCATCTGAATTCCTAGATTTCCTACGCACAGTGCTATTGCCAATGTTAGACTTCCGCTGAGGCAGCAAATTCGATCTATTTGCTTTATGATTCCCCCTGTAATGCAATGAGTCACTCTGCTCTTCCCCATCCTGCTCATAGTATTCATCAGATAACATCTCCTCGGCGGGAACATCAGAATGGCCTCTAGGACCTTTCCCTGCTTCCTTCTGTCCATCATCATCTTCTGAGTCTAATCTTTCCCCTCTTCCATCTATTGAATTATCTTCAGACCCATCTGCATTTCTATAGTCTGATCCACTTTTTGATTCCTGCCCAGATTCAGAACCATTCCGAGGGAGCGTAGGCCGGCAATCCTTCCAAAATGTCGAACCCCACCTTCCGACCATACCTGTTTTACTACGAGTAGTCTGTAAGTTTGATTCTCTCATAGAAACTCCATCATCAGCTGCTGCTTCATTTTGCAGCCTATTAGAACCATCTGGTTCACCGTCACTCTGATACTGTGCCTCCATGTTCATATCAAATTCCTTCTCACTTGAAGTTGCATCAGCACACTCATTACCTACGGATCTACGTACTCTATCAGCATTCTGTCCTTCGTCTTTATCTTCGATGACACCATGTGAGACAGTATCGTTCATAAAGTTTCTAAAGAAAGCCATCCTGTAATGTATGACTACCTTGTAATTTTCTTTACTTCAATCCCCTCACTGTAAAAGTGAATAATCATAATAAAATAAAATAAAATATTGCTATATGTCACTTGCTGATTTTGTTATGTGCTGTTTCCACAAAACCTGAACAACAAAAAGAGTGATAAATGTTCAGTAGGATCCTGAATTATACTTGGAGCAGTTAATCACACGATGGTACTATAAAGATACTACTGAAACAATGTGGGTTAAATTAAATAACAAATATAAAACCCTTATAATCCTCCAACAAGGTAGGAAGGACAAAGCATGAAAACATTTTTACAAAACCATCAGGCTTTAAATAATCAAATTACAGGATTCAACAACCAGTGACACCATTAAGTTGAAAATCCTTCCAAACCACTGGCTAAGGAGTGAATTAAAATCTCTTTGACATTAATTTCCACACAATTTCGGCCAACCGAGTAATTGGCAAGTGGAAGAGCAAGTTCAAATTCAGTTTTGAAGCTGGCAAGGCAAACTCAATTTTGAACTTCAAATGCTAGGTTAAAATCAATCCTATCGACATCAAACCAAGTTCCCATACGCACTCCATTGAACAAAGTGTAAGAACTGCTTCAAACGAGTGTCTAACGATCAAGAGTGAATTCCACTAAAACCCATAGCTCTAATTCACACCATAGCAGATGCACAAAAGCATCAACACCGAATCAAAAACAAGTTAATCTCCCAAAATCAACGTAAAAATCGAATCGAGGCACAGAACCAACGGATCAACACGCAAATTCAGCAAAGCTCAAGGCTAAAACCCCTAACAAAAAATCAAAAAAAAAGGGACCTATATCCGCAATCGGAAAACCTAATTCCAGAATCGAATCACTGCGCAATGAGCGAATCGAACAGAGAGACACGGCGACGACAACGGAAGAGCAAAGTGCGGCGGCTCTCACCTTTGTACCGAACAGAGAGCGAAACAGAGCTCCGAGAAAATTTGCTCGAACCGAAAGGAACCGCGATGAGCGACTGTGCGCAGGTTAACACAATCGAGCGCACCTCTTCCTCCGACTACGACTCACCCGAAGCGGAATCGCCGGCGGCGAATACCGAAATTTCAAAAAAAAAAAAAAAAAACCCGAAGGAACAGGAAAATCGGTTGCGGTTATAGGTAAAGCTGCGAAGCGAGATTCGAAATGACGGAGCGGCGGGTAGAGGATGAGAATCGCCGGTTGCGACGGCGGCGGCGGTAACGTCCGATTTGGAGTGAAACGACGAGGGATTTGGATTAATCGACGACGATGTGAAGATGAAAAAATGGGGAATGAGAGAGAAACAAAGTCTATTTTTCTTTTTACCTTATGTTTATTTTTATTTATTTTTCTTTATAGAGAGACACGCACAGAAAAAAAGATATATATTAATCATAGAGAGGAAAATCTTTAGGTTTTTCAAGGTTTTTATTTTTTAATATTTTCCAAGTGTCTTGAAACTCAATTTTAAACAAACTAAAAAAATCGCACCACCTGATTCGTTTTTTGACTATAAGCCTGTAAACACTCGCCAACGAGATGGTTCCACGTGGCGATTATGTTGCGTGATGACTGAATCGAACGGAGTGGATAAACCAGCATCTTATTTTTCTTTTAAAGTGATTTGATAATCTTTTTTGTTTAAGGATGTTAATTAATAACTTAGACTAATTAATCACTAGATTTTCATTAATCAGCTCAAAATATAATTTAATTTAGCCCACTTAACTCAAAATTGCGTGAGCAATTTATGAAGTATATTTTTATCTGGTCGGGATTTATGAAGTGTGTATATGGTTCAATTATATTCATTCATTAACTAAAAATATGTTCTAATGAAAAAAAAAATCAGGAAATTCCTCATTTGGAGTAAAGAATTGAAAAGGAGTGGTGTTTTGTAGAATGCATGTGTGGAACAAGGATACATCAATCAAAAGGGAAGAGCCTGTTTTGGGGGGATGTGTTCCTCTTCCTAGCAAACTAGCAAGGTTTAGGAATTTTTTACTCTTTTATCCTCGACAGAGGAAGTAATTACTAAAATACTTTCGTTTCAAAACATTTTAACAAACTATCACCATTTGAGCTAACGTGAAATCCGCGGACTAATATGCTTGCAAAAAGACCAATATATAAGGTTGAAAGATGCCACATAAGGGAATGAAAACTACATAAGCTAATCCACCTTCTAAAGACATGTATTTCAAAGGCTCTAGTCACACGTTAGTTAGATCACAAACCTTTTAAGTGTTTATATACCTTTAGTAGTTGTTGTATTGGTAAAAATAGTTGAGAAAGAAGTTGGGCTCGCGCATGAGTTCAAGCCATTCGGGCTCTCAAAAGTACAAAACGATGGATTTACTCCCTGCGCGCACGACAAAGAGTGTATCGGTCTTTTTGCAAGCATATTTTTTGGACTTTTGCACTTATCTGGGAAACTATGTTTTTTAGACTTTTGCACTCTCCATCATATATATTAAGAGTTTTGTGTGCATAGTTTTATATGATTTTCTTCCGAACCGGTCAGTAAGGTCCACGTGGGTAATGATTCGCCAACACTAGTGGCGAATTCATGTTGAATTCGCCTACCACATTGGCGAATTTAGTACAAATAATGTATTTCAGTTTGTAGGGAATTTGCCAACCGTGTTGGCAAATTTAGGCCATATTTGCCATCCGTGTTGGCTATTTTGACGTGGCCGTCCATGCGGTCCGCAGAATTCACGTCAGGCCAAACAGTGGTAGTTTGGTAAAATGTTTTGAAACGAGAGTATTTTGGTAATTACTTTCTCTGGCAAGGGTAAAAGAGTAAAAGGGTAATTACTTCCTCTGGCAAGAGTAAAAGAGTAAAATGTTTAGTTGTGATTGCTTGGTTTTCTTTTACGGGCCAAAAAGTAATTCAACTCAATCATACTGCGTTTCATATTAGAAATATAATAGAGAAATAAAAATATAGAATAAAATATTTTTGTATTTTGTTAAAGGTAAAATAAAAGTGACAACAAATATTTTTTAAGAACGCAAAATTGATGTTTAGAGAAATATGAATTTTTTTATCTTTATCTTACATCATTTCTTTAATATTAAACACAATCTTATTATTAATTAGACCAAGAATCTTGTTGAATAACAACATATAATTAATAACAGCAAAAGGATTAGGGCAATTAAAGACTTTGTTAAGCCAACAATGAGTGCATGGATCAATTGACAAGAAATTATTTTAGTATAATAAGAGGTATTGGATTCAAGTTGTGAGAACTTTGCTATTTAAGAGGTAGAGATTATACCTAATAAGACCATGTAAAAAATAAATATGAGGATTCATTTCATGTAACGGGAGCTTAACGCGTTGAATGAACCCTGCTATAATGCCCTCGGATAATATTTGGGCTGGATCCGAAAGTTAAATATGGAACAATTTTTGTTGAATATTTGAGCACGCTTCATTAGAACCCAATGAATAGAAGTAAACTATTTTTGGCCTATTATTTTGTCAGGCCCAGTCCAATAAAGTGAACTAGCTAAACGCATTGGGCACTTCAAGAACTGGTAATGACCAAAAATATGAGAAGAGCTTTCCAAAATAGAAGTTTCAACAGCTCATGAGCGTGATTGAACAAAAAAAGAATATACTCCACCCAAAAAGAAAGAAAAAAGCTTAAATGTATATGATCAAAATATCTCCACGTAAATCTTGGGTTGTTTTCTAACGTCACAAGTCCAGTGTGACCACAAAGAACACATGATTAGTAGATTTTGGTGTAGGATCTAGAATGGAAAAGAAAGATTCATCTCTTTCGTCCGAAGAGATGACTAAAGTGAATATAAAATAGAAATAAAAATCTCTAAGGAGAGAATTTATCATTTTAGAGAGTAAAGTGAGATTATTGTCCATAAAATAGAAGGTGGAGTGAGCTTTTGTGATCTTAGTGATTTCAACTTAACTATCTTATCCAAACAATGATGGTGATTCTATGATGATTCATAGTCCTCCTATGTCAAAAAAAAAAAAAAAAACAGAGAGGAAAGATTGGTGCGTTAAAGCGACGCAAAAATTAGTCTTACATGGTTGTGAAGAGTTTCATTCTCCCCTTATATATAGAAGCTTTCCGTGAGTATTTAGATTTACTAATTTACTCAATAGCTTAAAATGTTTCACTTTTGTGAGACTTTTGACTCCAGTTCTTTTTATTTCTTTCCTCCCTCTCGTTTTCTGTTTGTGGGAAAACAGTTTCTCTACGTAAGTATCAGGTGCTCCCAGCTTAGTGCTGCTTAGCAGTCAATAATTTTAGGTGAGTGACTTTCTTTACGATCTATTTTAGACCATGTATTTATTTTAAAAGTTATTTATCTATTTATTTTTAGAATTATTTTATTTATACATGTTTATAAAATCCCAAGAGATGGAACTTAATGTTTTATTTTAAGCAATTATGAAATTAGTTATTATTTATTACTTAGGAATTTCTTATTTAAAGAAAATAATGATTTATTTTAGAAACTCTTTATTTATGAAAGTAGCTAGTTATGGAAATATTTATGAAACTATTTATAGAAAATCACGAAACTATTTTAAAACTATATGAAATCGCATGTCTTATTACATCTAATATGTCATACTGCGTGTATGATCATTTATGGAATTAAGTCATGTTATGCCATCGGTATCAGTTAAAGGACTATGTTATTATGATCATGTTATGTTATATGTTTAAACTGTTTTCCATTGAAGTTATATTTATGATAGAATTGTAAGTCAGTGACAATTTACATTGAGCATTGGTACCATTGTAGTAAAAATTGAGACTAACATCAGAGATCTATGGACTCTGGTAACGTTTGCGTCAAGAATGGGCTCGAGTAGTGTATCCCCAACTATCGTAGCTTAGATACTTGAGTAATGAGTCATAAACAAGACCGTAATACTCAGGAACCGTCTATCTAAATGTCATTCTTATTTAATGATTATGTTTCGAATAAAATTATGTTTTTATTGTAAAGTATCACTATTATAAATGTTTTATGCTTGTTATATATCATGCACTGCATCTGCACGTCATGATTATAAACTTTCGCATGTCACCGTGAGTCTGTCATTTACTGAGCAATGACCCACACCTCATCAACCATTTTCAAATATTGTTGACGAAGGCACGCCGCTCGTATTTTCTTGGTGACCTTCACGTTGCTGTGAAGTATTTTTTATTTTTAGTATTAAGATAGTTTATATTCATGTGAGTGCTCAAGTGAACTACAAACAAAGTGTAATGTATTTTGGATTATTTAATTTTTTATCTTGTAAATGATTTTACTTTATTATATTATTATATTATGATGTTTAGTTTTATTTAAAAATGTTTTCTCTTATTTATTTATAAAAGTTACGTGTTATTTTTTATGATCAACACATTAAAAAACTTTCGTAAAAAAACTAGTCTTTTACTTGCCGGTGACAATTTTTTGGATCATAAAATCTACCAACACCTTGAATCTCTGATGGAAAGAAAGTTAAAGGCTAGGTACTGCCCGTGTCATTGTGCTCTAGAGGCAAAAAAAAAAGGGACCGAATCGCTGCAGCGACATAGTCGAAAGTGGGCAACGCAGGGAGTGCCATAGTAGCTCGACGACAATAATTTGGTTGGAAAGTCAATATTCTCCTATAAACAGAAGTCTCTCCTAAGTGTTTTTATTTGCTAATCTACCTAAAGAGTTTTGGAGGTTGTGCTTTGAGCACGAACTTTCTCTCAGCTCTATTTTATTTTATTTTCTTTTGTTTGTGATGAAGTAGTGTGATGCGGAACCCCAAGGATATACAAATCCTAAAAATCTAACACACACCTTGACTGAGAACAAAGAATAAAATAAATACCATACCTACTAAATCCCTATGGAACCTGCTCTTAAAAACGTAGATAATTAGAATATCAAATTTGCAAAGATATTTAGGCTACCTTAGAATGAGATTACTCAATTTCTTGATGCAACAAACAAAACAAACCACTCACCTTGCACACACAAAGAGATTACCCATTTGCAAAAGAAAGTTTTCTAAAGAGAAAATAATATGAAATTTCATTCATCAAAAGTTGTTCTTCATTGTACTAGTTTATGAGGTATTTATTGTAACATCCTACTTTTTCCTTAATAAATATTTTGCGTAAATATACACACACACACACACACGAGTGATTTATTATGATTTAGAATTTTAAATCACAAACTATATTTTTGATAACAATTATTAGGGCAATGATTTCGCAATCTCGCAGAATTTCGCGAGATCTAGATCAATTATCTTTCGTTGCCGAAATTTAATTGCGTACCGAAGGGATTCGTAAAATACACTTCTACGAAAGTAAATTTACGAGTACCTTGGATTAATCTAAATTTCTTATTAGAAAAATTACTAGATTAAGATGGTATGTTTAAAAAAAATTAGGATATCCATACACGGAAAGTTAACAATCAAACACTATCAAATTCATACACCAAGACTGGAAATAAAACACACACGGCCATGCACATCAGCACACACACGGTCACACGCACAACCACACACATAATCAAGTCAACAAAGTCATATTAATTTATCCTCTTCCATTACACTATTCATTATCACTATTCATGATAGCATAATTATCTTATTTTCATTTCTTTTTCTTAAAAGAAAAAAAGATGAAAGCCTAATTAATTAGCAAGCCCACAACCTTGCTCCTCTATTTAAGCATCATCAATTTGTTTTCACAAGAGCATTTTCATCCTTGCTCTTTTTCATTGCTTGCCGAGGAGCCAAGAAACCAAACACGACCTCACTCTTTTATTTCACTCTTAGTTTTCTCTCCCAAAACCAAGCTCTTCTCACCACTATTTTCTTGCATTTTTCCCTTCAAAATCGTGGTCTCCTCATCACATACATCCTCTCAAATTTTCTTTTGTTTTCCCCTAGAGAAACCCTAGCTAACTTTCACTAAAATACCTCCCGTAGCAATCAAGCAAGCTTTGGAAACACCAAGGCTTCAGGAAACTTCTACACCAAGTCTATTGCATCACTATTCACCTTCTTCTAAGTGTGGGTAACATTTGATGACCACTACTCGAGGGGTCTAAATATATGGATATTGTTATGTATATCTTGTTGTTTGCCTAGATAATTGTTGGTAAACATCTATGGTTTTGTTAGGATATAAGTGTAACCAGGTATGAATAAAGTTTTAATATGAAAATAATAAGTTTGAGAATGATTTCAAGGAGAATGAAGGTATGGAAAATGTTTGGCTAAATGTTAGGGGAGGGTGTAGAGGAGTCTTGATGGTGTATAGTAGTGAAAAGATAAGAGAAAAAGAGAGTGTATGAGAGAGGGTAGCATTTCGGGGTTAGGGTCTAAGAGTTTAGAGAAAATGAGACTTGTGGTAGTTGTGATGGAGCATGTTTAAAGGAAAAAAATGAGTATAAGTATGCATGAGTGAGTGAGTAAGAGAGAGAGGTTTCGGGTGAAGAGGAAATATGAGGTTTAGGTAATAAGTAGGGGTGATAAGAGAAATAAAAATGAGTGAAGGTGTCAACATTGCACTCCAGGTAGTTAAGCGGCCATAGAGAGGTTGCTAAGCGACTTGAGAAACCCTTAAGGTTCTGCATATCCCAATAAGCACTATTTCACCATAGTTTATGCATGGTGATTATATGTGATTAACTGTGTTTATGTGCAACATATTGATATTATGCATCATGAGAAAATGGGTCGCCATTAGAATGTTAAGGAAACCTTAAATAACTAGAAAAACAGTCACGTAACGAAGAAAAGAGAATAATTGAACATAAGGAACGAATAAAGATCTTAAGAAGGTTCCAGCCACAATGGACTTGGAATACCTTGAAGATATATAATTAGTTATATAATAAGAAATCCCCTTCTCTTGGCACGTCTATGGACACGCCCTCACCATTCGGCAAGAAGGAATGGTTAATGATTAACAAAAGCGAGTTTAAAACTTGCCAAGAGAGATAAGACATGATATGATAGTAAAGAATATGATATGGCAAGAGGGTCATGACATAATGAAAGAAAGAAAAGTTTACACTACATATGCAAAGTAGGCTACGGAAGCCAGAATATGATGAGAAAGTACGAGTTCCACCCCTGGTGATGCTGTAAGGGCGGCCCCTCACCACCTTGCAGGCAGGATGGTCATTTTTATATATATGTTTACGCTAAATACGTCTGTGGTTCGCTACCACCTCAGGTATGAGCTCTTCCTTGTTGTTCAAATACGGAAACGGAGTGTTGTACATCGAACGGGGATGACGGTCCCACAGTATACAAAGAGGGATGGACATAAAAAGATAAGAAGGATGCTACCCCAATGGAAACACCTGACAGGGTGCATAAGAGAACTACAAAAATCCCCCCATGCATATGGTGATTATATATGTATATGATAAGGCAACGTTGAGTGAGTAGGTCTTCACAAGACGACCTTTACAAGGTTATGCGATACGTGAGTACGTGATCCGAGGTCACATTACTCAAGTGAATAGGATCAGTAAGCACGATATCTTTTACTTCATAGGTAATGCAAAGTTAGAAATTCCTCGATCACCTAGTAAAGTAAATAAAACTGCTCAGGATTAGCATGGATAATAATAATAAGTAGGGATTTTAGTATATTGTGACACCTAGAGATCTCTGAGTGGCTTGGATCATAAATGGAGCGAAAACGGATAGTTATGCCTAGGATTCCCACTGAGGACGCGACGTTCTCACCCCCACTCATTTATGATTCCAGGAGAGTACAACGGGTACGCCAAAGAGGAGGAGGCGTTGCAGAACGAATAAAGGTCTTGGTGTCAAGACATCCCAGGGAAACAGAAGGACAACAATGTTTATCTACGCATCATGATATTTAAGAGTTTTGTATTTTGTATTAGCTAAATGGATTACATATGTCATTAGCTCATATATGTGCAGTAAGTGTATATGTATATATAATACTAAATGTGTAATCGTTTCTGGACCCATATGTATGAATGAAACTTATGCTTTTTATGGACTGTCATTAGATGATTAACTACTAAGTCATTAAAATGTCCAAGTCTTGTAGACTCTATCACATGCATATATATGTATGCCTTCTTAGATACGCGTGACTCACATTTTAAGTTTTAATAAAGAAAGAAAAAAGTTTTCAATTGATTCATATTTTCAGTTAAAGAATATTTTCAAAAATAATATAGGACTAAAAGTATTCCAACCAAAGTAGATAACAACCCTGTGAGCACTGTTTACAACTTAAACGTAAGCAGTTAGTAGGAGTATTACATTTATAACTTCTTACATTAGATTTAAATTTAAATTAAATATAAAATAAAAGATAAATCTAATTTAAACGAAAGATAAGTCACATATCAATAAACCTAATATTAGTCTAATAAAATAAAGCAAATTTAAATGTCCTAAATATTTAAAATAAATAAATAAAACATAACTAAAATAAGATAATAACCTAACATGGCCTGAATAAGATAACGTGAATTGGTAGCATGTTAAAATCTCCATCTTGTCATCTAGTAGATGTTATGTCCAATTTATTTATTATTTTTTATCCCCTTGTGCACGTATCATTCTATCCTTCACCAATATGAACAACCAATACGAACCCACAACCCTTATTCAACCTGTGAATAAGAACATTGGAATATGTCCTGCAACCTCCAATCAACTTGTGACGGAGAACCTTGGGATAAAGAAAAGACTAGATTCTTGCCCTATACCCCCAATCAACTTGTGACAGAGAACCCTGGAATAAAAGAAATCGGTATTCTTGCTACACTATCCAAATCAAATCGAAATCACATGGTACACCTTATTTTTTGCTTTTTTTTCTTTTTTTTTGTGATTTAAATTAAAAAAAAACATAAACAAAAAATTACAGATAAAGAAATAGATAAATAGGAATTTATCTATAACCTAGCTCTATACCAAATGATGTGAAACCCTAATGATATAAAGATCTCAAAACCCTAGCACACAAAAGTAACAAAAAATAGTTGGAATTAAGATTCTCCCTACTAAACTCCTACAGAACATGCCCTTAGAAACACAGATAATTGGAATACCAAATAAGCAAAGATATTTAGGTTACCTTAAAATGAGATTATCCAATTTATTGAAACAAGCAAAACAAATTACTTACCTTGCACACACAAAGAGATCACCAATTTGCAAAGAAAGTTTTCTAAAGAGAAAATAATATGAAATTTCATTAATCAAAAGTTGTTCTTTATTGTACTATTTTACGATGTATTTATAACATTTTACATTAAATTCAAATTTAAACTATATATAGATTAAACAAAAGATAAACCTAATTTAAACTAAATATAAGCCCAATAACAATAAACCTTAGATTGGGCTAATAAAATAAAACAAATTTAAATATTCTAAATACTTAAAATAAACAAACAAGAGATTACTAAAAATAAGATGATGACCCAACATGGTCTGAATAATATTATGTCAATTCATAGCATGTTAAAATCTCCATATTGTTCTATAGTGATATAATGTCCAATTTGTTTATTATATTTTACCCCCTCATGTACATGTCAAAATGCCTCCATGTAGGATGTCATGAGCTCCTAGTGTAAGTGCTCATTAGTCGTCAATCTTCTTTCAAGTGAATGACGTTTAATCAAGGTATATTTTTGTCATTAATATTATTTATGAAAATATATTTTATGCATGTTTTAGCATCTCAATCAGTCTTATGCTTAATTATTTTATGTCTTTTTATTTATAGAAAATATTTTAAAATTCATTAAAATTGTTTTAGAAAGGCATGAGACAATTTTATTTTATTTATGCACAACATGAGCATGATAAATGTGTATATTGCATAAAACTGGAAAGACGTCAATTTAATTATCAATTATCAATTATTATGTTTTGAGAACGTTTTTAAATGAAGTTATATCTATGATAGAACTATAAGTTAGTGACAGTCTATGTTGACCGTTGATACCATTGTAGTTAGAATCAAAACCAACTATTAGGAATATAGGAACTCAGATAGATTAAATTACCATTAGCTATCGAGACCTAAGTACTTGGGTAGTGCGTTAACCAACTATCAGGGATCTAGGGACTCGGATAGATTAAATTACCATAAGCTATCGAGGCATAGGTACTTGAATAGTGCATTAAAGTTATATCGTAATGTTCAGGATCCATTTGTCTAAATATCTTCATTGGTTTAATGATTATTTTTTAGAAAAAGAGTATATTTTTATTATAAAATACTATTATAAATGTTTTAAAGTAAGCCTACAAGAAAATAGAATCTAGAAAATGAATATTCCTTCTCAAATCAAGCTGTAATTGTAGAGAATGATGCACGTCAGACATCTTATGAAGGGAAATCTTGAGAAAAGATGACTTCCATGCATCCACTTGTGCCTGAGGTGCTTGCAGACGGATGAAGCTATGTACCATGTCATATTTGATTCCAAAGAGATACAAACCCACACACTGGACACCAAGGGAGAATCGCTACAAACTCAACATCGACGCATGTAAAGATGGATGTAACGTATGTCATGTACATGCTTCACGCCTAAAATAGACTAATGTGTGAAGGAATTTGTTAAATATATAATCATTTCTCTCGTCAACTTAAGTTTTTTAGAGAGACCTCATGGCATATACATGAGAAAGTTGGAAGCTGACTGTCTAAAGGTGATTCAAGCTATTCATAAAAATAAGGACTATCTCTCGTACTTTCACTCCATAATAAAGGAATGCAGATTGATAAAATGCATTGTATGCAATGAATTGGGAAAAGAATTCTCAAATTGTATTGGAGCACTTTGCTCAATATATATACATACATGGCGGTAGCTTGGATGGCAAGCTTCACGACCAATTGTAAACTAACTTAACTAACTAGTAGTTGCATAGCTGTAACTAACTTAACTAATTCTGTTTGTTATACATGCTGTTCATGGCAAGCTGGTGAAAGGCTGTGCTATTCTCTATTACAGATCAGTAGAAAATAGTTTTGAAACATGACCTTTTCTCACACTAAAAGAGAAGGCAACGCGAGTCGAAATTTTCATTTAATAGACAAACTAGATAGAGCTAAGGGGAGATATTTATAAAACTAAAAGAAGATTCTTAAAATTTTGTTGAAGATAAAAAATAACACTTTTAAATTTGTAAGAACTAAACGTGTAATTTAAAAATTTATAAGAATTAAAATTTAGAACGACAAGGACAAAAATAAAAATGAAAATAAAGAAAAGACAGGGATCAAAATCAAATATTTTTTAGGTGATTTTTCACGTGTCTCAAGAGATAAATATATCCTCTTGCTAAATTCTTCTATTTTTGACAATTTTTAAAAATTAAATTTATTGTATTTTATCATCATTTCATGATCTAATATAATATATTGATGTGTCATATGATTTAATGTGATAATTTAAATTTTTTTAATACAATATTTGTAAAGAAGTGTGTCATAAACTCAAATGGTCTATAAATTTCTAAACCTCTTATAAGATGATTGTTTCAATAATTTTATTAATGAACAATTTGTCAAAATTATATAAAACATAAAAGGATGGCAAAATTCAATAAGTTTAGTTTTAAAAATTGTCAAAAATAAAAAAATTAAACAAGAGAGGGTATTTACCAAATGTAACACGTGAGAAACTAACTTTTTTTTTTAAGGAAACAAAACAAGAACTTATATTTATAGGAGCTTTGACTTAAATGGATTAAGTACCTTTACGGAGTAAATTGGTCATTGTTTGGCGGCCATTTAGATTTGATCGCACAGTTAGTATGTCATTGGTTGGTTTAAAATTTTATTTTCACCATCAAACCTTTTAACATTTAAAATGTAGATTTGCATATTGCCCCTGTACTGAGAATTGACGCTTTTACCATGGGTAAAATTGAGTAATTTTTTTGATATATTTTTTTGTTTTTGGTATTGTTATCCAGACTTCACTGTTAGTGAGATCGACTAATTTACCTCAAGACTTTACTCTACTACTTATCTAGACACATATTTTGTCATTCTTAGGTCTCAAATCTGAGACCCTTTAGGAAGGGGATCAACTTATCTATCACTGGATCAACCATGTGGTAATTTATTTGTGCTTTAGTTCATTATTAAATTAAATTAACTAATATTGTTAATCACATTTTGAAATTAATTAGGTGTCCTGCATTATTGGAGACGGAACTGCTGCAAGTGGGGTCTATTTGGTTCTTGACGATAATTATGGTCTCCGAAGATGAACAGGGGGCAAGTAGAAAGAGCATCGAAATGGTCACCTTCTCTTCCACCCTCGCCGCCTGTACTGTCACTAATGTGGGTACCTGTGCCGGCGCTGGCGCTGGCGCCACCACCTTTCTTGATAGAGCTATTATCCATGCATCTACACCTCCACTCTCGTTGTCGGAACCGCTACTACACCACCGTTGCCCATTGTTATCACCATGAATCCTTTTCTTGTGCATGCTATCACCACGAATCTTCACAAATTAAGATAATCAAATCAAACAACTCCACCGTTAAATTAAATCAATCAACCCTCACAAATAGAGGAACAAAAGCATAACCACCCCAAATCATCTTAACAAAAATTTAACGAGATTAAAACCCTAGAAATATGAAATTTTTATCAGAATTTTAGAGATTAACAAAAGAGGGAACAAAAACATTTCTCTTTCCAGATTTTGGAAGAAGACGACTAAAGCAAGGACGTACCATGGCTGCCGAAGCAAGGAGATAGATCTGGGCAACACTAACACCATTATGGCAGTGGTTTCACTCTCTCTTAGTCATAGATCTGGGCACTCTCTATTTCTCTCTCCGAGTCATATATAGATATGGGAAACAAAGATCTAAGCAAAATTTTTGTGTAGGTGCTTGGTGGATCTGACAAAGAAGAAGATGATGCAGCGCCGACAATGAAGGCAGGTCGAACAGTCATGGTGGTGGCAGCATCAACGGTGAAGGGGTTGGGCAGGGTGGCAATGAAGTGACGGCAACAACGTCCGGGGAATGAGGATTCATTAAGGATGTAATAAAAGTATCAAATCTAAGAAATAGTTGCTACTTGGTCCCTAATTTTTTTAAGTTATGACTTTTGTACCTAAACCAATTTGGTCAATAAAAGTTACCCGATATAGGTTAATAGCCTCCTATTTATAGGTTATGAAAACATGTGAATCATATACTTGCTAACATACTCCACTTTCTTGTAACCATAGTATAACAAAAATGTTTTTTTTAACATTTAAGCATCGAGTTCGTGTTCAAATATATAGCGTCAGCCATAATATAGTATGTACATAAAATTTCAAATCATAAAATAAATGAAATTATCTAATCCGGTATCATCTATTTATTTATCTGGTATCATTTATTTCTATATCTATCTATATATATATATATATAAAGACCCCACAAATGAGGAATCTTGGATAGGAGAAACTATGATTTCCCAGCATCTCTATTGCTGCCATAATTTAGCTTCTTGCTGCCATAGAGCCAGTGCCACCACCTCTTTGGTCAGTGGGGAGACATCAGACAAAACGTAGGGTAAAATAAATGGAGAGGTTCTATAATATGACTGTTTCTTTTTTCTTCTTTTTTTTCCCAATTCAGATGCTGTCTTTGGTCCTTATTACTCTGTGATTGTGTTATATCAATATTGTACAGGCCCACTTTTGAAATTTATATATGATGATGAACCTTACCCAGTAATCAATATTTGGACACCACCCCATCTTCCAAATCTTCCTAACTGAAACAGAAAAGTGTACCTAAAATACTTTGTTTTCGTGGCTATGCTAGAAACGGGTCCAAAGTCATAACTCATTGTCGGGAATGGACCCTTTAAAATTAAATTAATTTTTTACCTGACAAAGTTGTATATATTCTCTCATTATTAATTTTTTTTATGTCATGTATACTAGGTTGTCAAAATTGGGATTTTATCGAAGGAACAAAATAAAAATGTGAAATTGTATAATCATCCAATTTAAGTAGTAGTATTATAATCAATTGATATTTTCAAATTCGTAAGATTCGTCTAATTTCACGATTTAAATCGAAATCTTACCAACATTGCATGTATAGATCTCTTCTCCTCACTTAATGATAAGAGAATACCCATAAACTTGTCACATGAAAAATTTAATTGAGATGATCTATTCTTCGAATACCCGACCCAAAAACAAAAATAAAGAAATTCGCAGAATGGGACCAGCATGTTTTCTAATCAGGGTTCCAGGCCCCAACTGTCATGCCTGGAATTGAAGCATAGACCATGCTGATATTAGCTTACTGCCATTGACCGATTACAATTGATATATTTTTATTTTTTAAAGATTCAAATTGGGTCCAAATTTTTGAAGAGAGACTTAAAATGATGGATCCCAACACATGCTCTTAAAAGAAGAAGAATCAATTGCTTTTTCTTTTTCTTTTTTCACGTTAAGGTGTGCAAAGTGAGGGGGGGGGNGACCAATGGTATCCACCTAAAAAGAAATTAAACTGTTGGAGTTTAATTTATGAGCTGACCTAGGTTGATTCCATCCTTATATCCTCATTATTCAACCATGAAGATTGTCTCTTTCACGTATCTTTAATTATTTTTTTTAATAAAAAGTTTAGATAGATTTAACACTTATTAGCTCTCCTAAGGTATGCTTCAATTTTTTTGTCAACTTATATGGGGACTTAAAAATTATTCACTTCTCACATTAGCAGTGAGAATTGAATTGGTCTGGAATGCTAGTCTATTACTCACCAATCATGCAATTATCTTTAACTTTTATGTATGTTTGATTGGTTCAAGTGATTTGTCACTTATTTATCTTAAGTAAAATCTCAATTTCAAGTCTTGTAAATGAAAAAAAGAAGTTTCACAAATCTTTATCCATATAATAAGCTGACCTGATTCGAACTAAATTAGATAGAGTTTTGTGAACTTATGGTGTATTGACAGGTAAGATACAATATCTTCTACAACAAACAACCAAATTCTTCTCCAAACTTGGTAGTGTACATCAAATCCATCAATAAATTATGAAAAGTATTAAATTTGTCAAAAAGTCAATCAAATTAGTCTCTCTCCAATTAGTTTATGAAAGAGACTAATTTGATCGACAAAAAAAAATAATTGAATTAAATTTGACATTTTTTGAGATAAATTTAATATTTTCTATAATATAAGACAAATTCAATGGTTTACTCATGAATTTTCTGTTTCATATATTCCAAGTATGAGTTGGCTGTCACTCTCAAACAATATATATGATTTGTTTTTCTATTTCATTTTTCATGCACTTTCCCTTCTTGGTGATTAAGTAAAGATAGTTATATATTGATTGGTGTGGTGATGACGGCATCTCAAAATAAGAGTTTGATACAGCTGGATCAATCCCACTTTTTTAAATTTCGTTCCCTTGTTTTATTTATGATTCTTTTAACCACATTCATGACATAATTTAAGGAAAAGCACCTCGATATAGTAGATAAAGATGGCTCCTTTACTTTCATCTTCTAATTGAATAATTAGCCAACTTGGTAGTAAACTTTTCTTTCCTTTGATTTAAAATGAAATGATACACTAAACTTTTGGACATGTTAATGTGAACACGTGCTGGTGCTTCTTTAATGTGGCTTTGATTACTAACCTGAATTGATAACCAGATTATAGTTTTTCTCTTTTGGTATCATGAATCGCTAAGGGTTTCAATTGGCAAAGAAGATGATGAGGACATATTTTCAATAAGTTATATATGTACATATATATAGATTCTTCCTTCGATACCAATATATTTATAAGGATATCGATATTTTTTTATATTTTAACGGTTATGATTTATTTTCAAATTTAAGATAATAAATATTTAGAATTAATGAGATACATGATCAATTCTTAACCATACATCATCATATAGTACCAATATCATTGAATTTGATGGGAGTACTAAAATAATCCCTTGATTTGACATTTTCTCTTCACTCACATTGTTAATTTATACTACCTTAACATCAAATTTAACACTAATACAACTAAATTCCATCCTCATTTAAATTGTAATCATTATACAATGATTTGGAATCACGTGCATATTTTTATTGGAGGCGAACCAATTCGAGCACTTGCGATTACAGAGGAGTACGACTCTCTCGACACTAATTTTTTAATACCAAAGATTTGAATTTGAAATTACTGATTAAGGAAAATGAGCATCTATCACTCCTATTGACCATGTATTAGTGTTTGGATTTATTTATATATACTATATACAAGTTATCCTAACTCATCTTATTCCTTAATCACGTAGTTAGGGGTTTGATCCCTATCCATAAAAATGTAATGCATCCAAAAAACTATGTACAAGTAATTTCTTATTCATAACAGAAAAAAAAAATCTTATTTTCTTCTTTCAGAAAATAGAAAAAGAACATAGGTAGTTAGGTACACTCAGCTTGATTATTCTTATCATTTTATTGTTGCACATGATTGGTACCTAAATGTGGTTTAGGATTATATCCCATCAGCTTCTTGAAGATTCCAAATCTGATTCCTTTAGACTCTGTTTATATATCAAAAAACAAATCTCAGTACTTAGGACAGTGTTGCCAATGGGCTCAAAAACCGACAGAATGCCATTAAAAAAAATAAAATTGGTCATGATTTATATGAAACGGTCAGTGGTTATTGCATTTCTATCCGAACACTGCTTTTGCTTTTTAAAAGCTAAAGATGACACCAAAGTAGTGTGTGCGTGAATGTGGAGGGAAAAGAGATAGAAAAGAATTATTCAATCCATACAATTCTAAAATTTTAAGAATTTTTTAGAGTACCATTAATTTAGTAATTCATGATTATGCAATAATTTTTCTATTGACCAATTAAGTTGGTCAAACCAAGAAACAGAAAATAATGTTTAGTTTTTAGATGAAACATCCAAAATTAATTCTAACATAGAACTTAATATTTCTTACTTTAGGAAGTCCACAATCAAATTCTGGGGATCAAACAGGCTAAAAGTTGAAGAAACCAAACTTTATATTTTATCATGAGTGTGCCTATGATATGTTTGTTAAATATCTGAGCAAAAGAATAAAGAGAAGATGGCATAGGATGCTGTTGGTCTGTTACCTCTTGTGATCATCACAAAAACTCCATTCACTCACTCACCCAGTCTCTCTGCAACATCTTCAAGTGCATATTCAGTGTAAAACTCTTGTGATATTCCAACTTCGTTTTCTCTCTCCTATTAGTATCTTTGGTTCCCTCTAGAATCCTTCCACACAAATATGGCTACTCCTTCTTTTACCTTTGTGGTCTTTACCCTTTTCCTTCTCCTCCTCTTGTGCCTCACTTGTCCTTGTTCAGTTTCTTCACTCCCAACTACCATGTCATTGAGAAGACAAGCATCAATCTTGGTCTCTCTCAAACAGAGTTTTGATTCCAACAATGACACTTATTCTTCACAACTACTTAGCACATGGGACATGTCCAACTTCATGTCCCTTTGCACTTGTTGGCATGGCATCAAGTGTGATGATCACAACATGTCTGTGGTGTCACTGGACATATCCAACATGAACCTTTCAGGGTCACTCTCACCTTCCATCACAGGGCTCAGGACCCTTGTCAGTGTGAACATCTCCAACAACATGCTCACTGGAGCCATGGCTAGTTGGGAATTCCACAAGTTGAAGGAGCTGGAAGTACTTGATGCCTATGACAACATGTTCAATGGCTCACTCCCTCTAGGTGTCACTGAGGTGCCTAGGCTCAAGCACTTAAATGTTGGAGGGAACTACTTCTCTGGTGAAATCCCTCCAACCTATAGAAACATGTTGCAGCTGAATTATCTGTCTCTTGCAGGGAATGATTTGAGAGGTTTCATACCAAGTGAGATTGGAAACCTCACTAACTTGACACAACTTTTCTTGGGATATTACAACCAATTTGATGGTGGGATCCCACCTCATTTTGGTAACTTGATCAACTTGGTTCACCTTGATCTTGCAAACTGTGGATTGAAGGGTCCAATTCCACCTGAGTTGGGGAAACTCAACAAGTTAGACACTTTATTCTTGCAGACAAATCAATTTACTGGTTCAATTCCTCCCCAACTAGGCAACTTGAGTGGCTTGAAATCTCTTGATATGTCAAACAATGAGTTAACAGGAGAGATTCCAATTGAGTTCAAAGGACTTCATGAGCTTACCCTCTTGAACCTCTTCATCAATAGGCTTCATGGTGAGATTCCACCTTTCATTTCTGAGTTGCCTAATTTGGAGGTTCTGAAGCTTTGGCAGAACAACTTCACTGGCTCCATACCTTCAAAGCTTGGCCGGAATGGTAAGCTCATTGAGCTTGACCTCTCAACAAACAAGCTTACCGGTTTGGTGCCGAAATCTCTCTGCCTTGGAAAGAGGCTCAAGATCCTGATCCTGCTCCACAACTTTCTGTTTGGATCTCTGCCTAATGATCTTGGCGAGTGCTATACGCTCGAAAGAGTTCGGTTGGGACAGAACTACTTGACAGGAACAATACCAAATGGATTCCTCTACCTGCCAGAGCTATCCCTCTTGGAGCTTCAGAACAATTACCTTAGTGGCTTGCTTCCACAACAAGCAAGGTCTTCACCACCCTCCAAGCTTGGACAGTTGAATCTATCAAACAACCGGCTATCCGGTCCATTGCCATCCTCCATTGGAAACTTTCCCAAATTGGAAATCCTTGTGCTTCATGGGAACAAATTCTCAGGGGAAATCCCTCCAGATATAGGGAGGCTGAAGAGTATTCTCAAGTTCGATGTCAGTGTAAACAACTTTTCAGGCAGCATTCCTCCTGAGATGGGTGATTTAGCCTTGCTCACATACTTGGATTTGAGCCAGAACCAACTATCTGGGCCCATCCCAGTTCAGGTTTCTCAAATCCACATACTGAACTATCTCAATGTCTCATGGAACCACCTGAATCAAACTCTTCCCAAGGACCTTGGTGCATTGAAGGGCTTGACTTTAGCAGATTTCTCTCACAATGACTTCTCTGGCTCAATACCTGAGTTGGGACAGTTCTCGGTGTTCAATTCCACTTCCTTTGAGGGCAATCCTCAGCTATGTGGATATGACTTGAATCCATGCAACCATTCCTCAACAGCAATGTTAGAATCTCACGGGAGAGTCAGCGCCAAAAATGTAGTTCCTGGGAAGTACAAGCTTCTCTTTGCATTGGCACTCTTGTTATGTTCATTGGTGTTTGCAACATTGGCCATTGTGAAGAGCAGCAAGTCAAAGAAACACTCCAATTCATGGAAGCTCACAGCATTCCAGAAGCTGGAGTACGGAAGTGAAGACATCTTAGGATGCATTAAGGAAAGCAATGTCATAGGAAGGGGAGGAGCCGGGGTGGTGTATGGAGGAACCATGCCAAATGGGGAACAAGTAGCAGTGAAGAAGCTATTAGGAATCAGCAAAGGTTGTTCTCATGACAATGGCCTCAATGCAGAAATCAAGACACTTGGTAGGATCAGGCACAGGTACATTCGCCAAATACCAGTACCTTAAACTTCTTTCTATGTGACTAATTTTTTGAACCAAAAGATCATGTTGCTCATTCTATCTATGATTTTTTTATGACAAACCATCGTATATTCGATAAAATTTATTCAGAATTGAAAGATCATTATTAAAATTATTAACATATTTGTGCATCCTACTATGCTGTGTTCAATACTGCATCCGTACTCGTGCATCTCAGGTACATTGTGAGGTTGCTAGCATGTTGCTCCAATAGAGACACCAATTTGCTTGTCTATGAGTACATGCCAAATGGAAGCTTGGGTGAAGTGTTGCATGGGAAAAGGGGTGAGTTTCTCAAGTGGGATACTAGGCTCAAGATAGCAACAGAAGCTGCAAAAGGGCTTTGTTACTTGCACCATGATTGCTCCCCTTTGATAATCCACAGAGATGTCAAGTCAAACAACATATTATTGAACTCTGAATTTGAGGCTCATGTTGCTGATTTTGGTCTTGCAAAGTTCTTGCAAGATAATAATGGTGCATCAGAGTGCATGTCTTCCATTGCTGGCTCTTATGGCTACATTGCCCCAGGTACTAATTATTTTAACACTCAAAATATAAATTGTGCGAATCGATCTGTTATAGTTTGAAAAAATGATAACTACTTCAAGGAGATTTATGTAGCTTCTGTTTCAATTTAATTGGTTGTACATTAACTTCAAGTTTAGTAGTCATCATTCTTTAGAACTAGATTACTGATTTTGCATTAAAGATGATTGATACAGTTAGTAAAGAAATAACTCATTTTAAAAATAATGTGAATTCAATTTTCATTATCGATGTTAAATTTATTTTAGTGGATGATCTATAAGTATTCTGTAAATGCTCAAAAGATTACTAATTTGGCAAGGTGAAATAAGATAAAATACTAACATGCATTAAATAGGGTGATTATTTCATTTCCATTTCACTATCAAATATACGTTCATAGGAAAAATGGTCAATGACAATGAAAATACTTTTCTGATTTCTTTTATTTTTCTGGGTCCACACACTACAACACACCACAGTGTGTCCTGCATGTAACGTGAATTCCAAGACTAGGCAAAGGCTCCACTAACACAAAGGAAAATTCTTTTGCTTTATTCTTCACTCTCTAACTGGGTTTTGTGCTCTTTGTGGCTTTGCATGCCTTGAAACCATAAATAAAAACAGTGATTCAAACAAGAACAAAATCACAACCATCCTCTTTTTGACCAACACCCAATACACATTAACCAAAATCATATAGTATTCTTATATTTCTTCCATTATGGCTCCAGCTTGGGATCTAACATATATGCTTTCTCAAAACCCAAGATAAAGAAACATGAACAATTTTGCAGGTACAAGACACAACTAGCTTTATCTTTTTCATAAATTTAATTTTATTATTTTAAGACTAAAATGAAGCTTTTTTTCCTTGTTTTTCTATAAACTATTAGTAGGTAAGCCATCCACCCTTTTTTTTTCTCACTATTAAGAACAATAGTATACAAACGTGAGTGTGAGTGAGTATCAAATTTATACACATGTATCGCAATATATTTTATGTGAAATAAGTGTTATATTTAGTGTCAAAAAGTAATATACATATAACATCACTCTTATTATTAATAATTGAGAAAAGTTAACAAGTGTCTTAAGAGTATTTATTAAGAAGTTTAAAGTAAAAATATTTTATTAAAATCATAAGTTTTTAATGCATTAGATGTATTAAAATACACTCAAATATTTCCATATTAAATTTCTTAACAAGTGTTGTATGGGTACTCGATAACAAAACCTTATTATATGTATAGAATTAAATCTTTTCTAATCAAGTATGAGGTTTATTATTGCTCTACATGACTGGTTTAACTTCAAAGCTTCAATTGTGACCACCAATAACTTTATTGATCTTGATTAATTTATATTGTAGAATATGCATACACGCTGAAAGTTGATGAGAAGAGTGATGTTTATAGTTTTGGAGTGGTGCTGCTAGAATTGCTAACCGGTCGAAGGCCAGTTGGGGATTTTGGAGAAGAAGGGCTAGACATTGTTCAATGGACGAAGCTTCAAACCAACTGGAGCAAAGAGATGGTGGTGAAGATTCTTGATGAGAGGCTGCATCATCATCATCACATTCCCTTAGATGAGGCAATGCAGGTGTTCTTTGTGGCCATGTTATGTGTTCAAGAGCAAAGCGTGGAGAGACCAACCATGAGGGAGGTGGTTGATATGCTCGCTCAAGCAAAGCAACCAAATACATTTCAAATCCAATGAACTTAGGAAAGAACCAAAAAGAATGATAAAGAAGATAAATCTATATACAAAGTAATGTTACACAATCAAAAGAAATCTTTTACGAAAATGGTGATAATTGGATGAAATAAAGCGGTAGAATTCACTCATTCATCCAATGGTGAATAATAATGCCACATTATTCTATAATCACGGTCATGCAAACTTTCTTGTTGTGTAACAACATTTTTCGTATGTCTTGTCGGACCGTTATAAATTAATGTTGATACTATTACAGCAGAAGTTTGTAAAATACATTGGGATTGAGAATGAAGTTCAAGTCCTTGGTTTGCATTGACTACTTATATTAGTGTGTTTGGAGAATTTGAATCAATTCTTGAGTTTCAAAAGTAAAAGAAATAAATAAAAAATCACTTTAAAAATAGTCAAAATTGATTTTGGAGTGTGACCATCAAATTTTTAAACCTGAATTAGTTTTCCAACAATAATTAATTATTCACCACCCATCTGAATCTCATCGAATTAACAAAATATCCATTTTGTCAAAGGAAAGTAAGTAGGCAATTTCTTTTTAGTCTAGAGCTAATAACTCAACTGACATTTTTTTTATATTGAATTAAGAGGTTGTGTATTTGATTCCTCTAAATGAGGAAGGGAAAAAAAAAGACCACAAGAATCTTACTCAATTTCAAAGGTTAAGATAGGGTGGAAAAACACATAACCACATATTTTATGTGTCTGAGCATGTAAAACGGAATATATCATTTGATTTGAGCACTTAGTCTTATTATCACGCTTGATGGGATTTACAGGCTATTCCTATGAGTTCAGGACCATTAGTTCTACAAAAGCTAAGAACATCTTGTTAGGAAAAACAAAAGTAAACATTTTTTTTCTTGGGGTTTCGAGGCTGCCAATTTGAATATTGAACTTGAAACAATAATATTTTGTTCATTTTAGTTTTTTTACTTCAGATCAATAACCATGCAATGTAAGTGGTGGTGGTAAAATGTTTTAAAATTAATTATTTTTAACGATAAAAATATATGTAAAATTGAACACAAAAAATGAAGTTATTTTCTGAAACTCCTTTTAAGAATTGTATAAATATTTTCTCAATTTTAGCATAATTTGTGTTTGGCATAGGTTAATTTGGTTAGTGTGTTGCCGCTATGTGCTGAAATTATTTGTTCTATACTTATAGTGAACGCGCAACATAACTAAAAATATTTAGGCTGCTGATTGCTGAGACATAATATAATAGAAATATACAAACATGAGAATAAACATAAAATATAAGAGGACAAATCATTGTTATATTTTGTTTGGTAACAATGTACAAGACACACTTATTAGTAACTATATCTTGTTTGATTTAATAGAGACAAAACAAAAAATATACTCCAAATCACTTAAAATATCATTATTGCATTAATTTAATATAAAAAACACACACACATTATCTCAATATGAAAGGTTGTGCCCCTGTGTCCTGTCCTCGTGTCCTAGCAGAACGGAGGTACAAAAAATACAAAAGAAATTTGTCTTGAGATAAATTTTTGTGTCTGTCTTAATAAATAAACAGGATTTTTGTCTTTGTATCTCAGTATTTCTGTCTTTTCTCAATAAACAAACATTGTCTTAAGGCTAGGAAGACTAATGTGAGTGTGAATGTGATGATTTACGCACAGTAGACATATAATATACAAAATTTGAGTGTGAATCTCATGATTTACATGAGAAGAAAGACTTGATGTCTATATCAAAATTAATGTTAAAATAGAACTACTCATAAGACAATATTAACGGTAATAAAAGGCGTATCTTTGATTTTAACGGTAATAAAACTTGATGTTAAAATAAAAAAATATTAGGGTCAACTTGATAATTTACTTATTTGTGACGACAAGACAACCCTCATGAAAAATACTTGTACTTTTTTTTTTGTATTATTAACTCTATGGCAAAAAGTCCAAACTAAACAACAAAAATATAGGGGTTATAATTAGGGTGTGTTTGTAAGTTTTATTTTTGAGAAAAATTTTGGCGAATTTGACGATTTTGACATGTCAAAATAATAAGTAAACATCTCAATCTTTTATTTCCTTTTCTTATCCTCTAAAACAAAAGAGTTGTGTTATTTATATATCCTATCATCTCAAACACCCCACTACTTGCTTCTTCTCCCTACTTTATTTATTTCTCTCACTTCTCTCACTTCTCTCACAATGTGTATAATGTCCCTTTACTTTTTTGTGTACAAACATCATTTTTCAACACAAAACTCACAAACATCCATCATTAGGGATGTCAGTGGGTACATGGGGTTGGTACATGTCCTTAGCACCCATACTCATTTAGTATTTTGTTATCAGTATCTTATTCATTATAGGTATTCTATTACCTGTTACTTGTAGGAATTTGAGTTCTTATAGATATTCACGTGTATTTGCAAAAAAAAGAAAAATAAAATCATTAAAAACTACTATCAACACATCGCAATTTAAATTAATCAAATTAAAAATTCCATAACCAAAAACTCATTTATGACGTATCGTACATTTTAGAACATATCACATCAAATTCACAGGGATTTGGCTTCTATAAAATGTATCGTACGATATTTCAATAATTGATAAGAAATTAATCATTTAAATTATCAACAGTTCCTTTGATCTTGCTACTTCAAGGTCTAAGAAAAACTTGACCGGACCAAGATCTTTGATTTGTACAAGTCGTTTAATGTTTTCTTGTTTTCTTGACACTAGCTATTTCAGTTGAATCATTATCAATCAAAATTATGTCATCAACATAAATCAATAAGGCAGTAAACAAGCCATTGGGTTTGGACTTAGTGAATAGAGAGAAATCAACTTGAGATTGCTTGAAGCTATAATCAAACAAGGTAGAGGGTAGTTTTTCATACCACCGCCTGTTTGCTTGTCCAAGTCCATAAAGGGATTTCTTGAGGAAACAAACTTGTATCGGTTTGGGAGCTTGAACACCCTGTGGCAATTCCATAAAGACCTCTTCATGTAAATCACCATGAAGAAAGACATTATTCACATCAAGTTGCTCTAAAAACCAGTTTTGAGAGGTTGCAATTGCTAACAACAATCTGATAGTGGTGAGCTTCGCTACGGGAGAGAAAGTCTCAAGGAAATCTATATGTTGCTGTGTGAAGCCTTTAGCCACAAGTTTTGCCTTGTGTCTCTCAATTGTGCCATCATATTTGAGCTTCACTTTATAAACCTACCTGCAACCTACAACTTTCTTTCCTTGTGGGAGACCAACAAAGTCGCATGTCCCAGTTTGAATCAAAGCCTGTATTTCAGCTTCCATGGCCTTCTTCCAATAGTCATGTTTAGTAGCCTCAGCATATATAGGTTTTAGGTTCAATGGTGTTTGATAATGCAACAATGTATGATTTATGTGTAGGGCTAATGTTATGATAAGACAAGTAGTGAGAAAGGGGATACCTTAATGTGTTTTGTGAAGGAAGATGATGATGGAAATGCAGATTGATTGGTGAGAATGTTGCAATGAAAGTCCTTCAAGTAACTAGGAGGTTTAGTGGTTCTTGTGGACTTTCTGGTTGGGATGACAGGTGGTGGTTGTAAGAGAGGTGAGGAATCTGTAGTGAGAGACGATAGGAGGGATCTGGAATGGAAGTCATGTTTGTGGAATGGGATGAAGCAGAGTTGGTAGGTGCTGGAGTACATGAAGGATTGGAGATGGATGGTGCAGAGGGTAGGATGGGAGGTGTTTCTATGTCCAAATGTGGCAAGGAAGAAGGAATGGGGTTGGAAAAAGAATCTGGTATAGGTTCTGAACTGTGAGCAGAATTGAGAAAAAGGAAAAAATGGACTCATGGAAAACATGTCTTAAAAGGAAGACTTCCCTTGTGTGTAGATCATACCGTTTATGTCCCAGATAAACACATCTCCTAACTCTAAGGTCCAATTTTGTCCTATGTCTGGATAAGGTTGAGGCATAGCATTGGCAACCAAAAATTTTGATGAATGATAAGTGAGGAATATTATTGTGCAACAATTCAAAATACTCCATCACCGTTTTGTTGTAGTGATGGAGTATATCTTTTTTCCTATTGAAAAGTTTAGGGTTTAGAGTTTAGTATTTTTCCTCTTAAAAATACTATTTCTTAATGAAACCAAAAGAAAACAAATAAAAATTGACCCCAATAAAAAAGCAATCACCCCCCGGTAAAATCAACAATTCAAGAGCCACATAAAAAAGACCCATTATAAGAAGGAAAAAACACATTAAAAATACCAAGCAGCAGTAGAGTTGTACCACCACCAACACATAGAATATCTGCACCGCTGCCGTGGTATATACAGGGGATGAGGGCGGGTTGGTTTTATCTCATTATTACGGATCAATTGAACAACAAAGAAAAAAAAACTTAAGAATAAGAATAATTCTTTAAGCTTGCTGCATTTTCATAGAGTGAGTTGCAAAATCGTGGAGATTGTGCGTGAAGTTTTTACTAATATCATATTACGATTAAGCATTAGAGAAAACCAGAGATTGAACTGAACTCATTCTCATTGAATGGAAAAATGAGAGAGAATTACACTACATACACAAAGTGAATAATACTGTTACTTAACTAACAAAAACGGTAACAACAAACTTTCTAATTAGTTACACAATTTAAAAATGACGTACCGTCTCATGATTGGCATCCTAGGAAATGTTACACAATTTGAAAGTTTGTTATAAAAATAGTTTCACTTAAAAGTTTGTAAAAAAAAAAAAGGTTTTGTTGTGAGTCAAGATTTTTTTTTGGTAAGTCGTAAAAAAAAGGTTTTAATAATATGAACTGGCAAAAAAATATAAATNATATATATAGACACACACACACACACCACAAGTTCACATCTCATTGTAAGAAAAATTATTCAAAAATAACATAGTTGAAAAATAATTTTGCATGCAAAGTTTGTATAAAATAGTTGAACGATCCTCAAATTTTATTAAGTAAAAACAAATCAAGTAACACAAATCAAGCGTATGTCAATCTACCAAAACAAAACCTGGAGTATGCTTAATATAAATTGGAAATATAAATATAATACTATGTTAACTTAAATTTAAATTCAATAATTTTACTATCAATTAAAAAGACATTTGTGATAATATTAAAAATATATAAATAAATTTTATTATTATTAACTAGTCAGACTTGATAGACATGAGCCTGTCAAGTATTGAACATGACTGATATGAGCCTATCAATTATTGTGAGAGATTACACTTGAGTTTACGTAACAAAAAAATTTTAATTGAGAGGATCCATATAAACCTGCAAGTTACAAATTTAAATTAATTTACTTGTATTGACGACATTAAAACAAAATATGATGATTAAACATTCTTCTAAACATATATACCTGAGCCAGGAACAATGCAAGTACATTTCTCAATGAAATCAGACCAATTACTCGGCAGTTAATGAGTTCAGAAGCGTAAAGGCATGTATTATCGAATGATTTATACCCATGGAAAAATGAGACGTGTTTCATAAAGAAAAGCTTTTGGTGGATCATGAAGAAGGCTTGCCTCACATATGACCTTTAATAAAAGAAAAAAAAAATTAAGTGTTATGACCCCATAATCAAGTGATGGTGATGAAAAGATTCTAAGGATTTTTTTTCCATCATATGTCCTCTACATATAATTTTATAAGATTGGGTCTAGTTAAACATTTTCATTTGTATGGACCGTTTTAAGAAATTGGTTTTACCAAAACCAACTTTTTTTTTAAAAAAAGAATTATAAAATAGCCAAGTGTCCGCGTTGAGAAAAGATGTGTTTGACATACTCTTAAAATCGGCACAACAAAAATAGATTTCAGAGCTTTGCTGATTGTGTAAGGTTTGAAATCGACATGGTAGAAATCGATTTCAACTTGTCGTATCAACACTTTTCTGCTTAGAATGATACAAATGTGATATTTTTTTTGTCCCTAATCAAGCAATAACCCACAATGACTCACATACAAAAGTGAATAACCCAGATTCTAACAACCTTTTTGTAACCTAACAAATCTTATAGAATGCAAATTTTCAAAAAAGAAAAAAAAAGGGATGAGCCAAAATTCAAGGATTTTTTTTTTATAATGTTGTGAATGTTTATCAAGGGACATTGCATTAGATCTTTCCATAACCCCTTTGACTCTGGAATGAGTGAGTATGATCTTGAAAACGAACGGCCCATCAAAATTTTGTTATCCTAAACTCTACAATTCATACATTAATCTCACGAGAAAAAAAAAGCGTACATTTTTTGCGTTGAATGAACTAGAACGAATAGGGACAAGTAGGCAGAGGCGACGAGAAGAGAATGGCCAGCTAATTCAAGCATATTGAGAGGATGCCTCTACTCTCGTCTGCCACAGCCAACTTCAAATGTCTTTTTTTTGTAACGTTGTGTTTTTCAACTTGTATTTATTGTTTTAAAAAGGAGAAGAGAGTGTTAAATACTTGAATTACACTATGTGTAAAACCAATCCTAAACAAATTCACCAAGCTAGTGTTTTAAAATGATTAAAACTTATAACTAATTTAAGGGTTAAATTGATATGCGCAAAGTTATTAAAAGTTTGATTTAAATATTAAAATATTACAATCTTATGATCTTGAAGATGTCAATCGATTATACTACTATTATTTGAATTGAACTATCGTACAATTTAAATTGTATTACAATTTCACGTTTTAAGATTTTTATTTGACAACATTTATGCGTGTGATTTTTTTTACACAATATCCAATCAAATCCTTAAAATTGGAAGCGTGTGTAAAATATTTCTTCACTTAGATCAATACATAGAATTAAAATCTTAATTTAATTTGATTTATAAGATTTTTTTATGAGAAATAAACAAATTTTTTTATAAAGAAATCTAACAACATTTACAAATTGGAGAGAAGATGAATTAAATTTAGCGTTAATAAAAAATAAATGTATTTTTTATTTTAAACTAATTAAAGATTTATAACTTTTTTCTTAGTCTAAAGATTATTGATGTTTAAATATTTATTTACATAAAAAATCAACCAAAATGCTATAATTTAAAAAATGCATTACGCCACATTTCATAATACATAAATATTTAGATAATTCATATTGTTATTGATTATCTCACGAAAAAGGTAATTTGGATTACCACATAGCACATATCGCTGTGGTGTAATATAAACAAGTCGAACAATTTAAAAAGTGATGAAGGTGTAGAAATATCTCCCAAGTGACAAGTCAGCATAATACCCCCACACTACTGAGTAGGCTTGCACACACTGGATTGGCCCTCCCCCACCAAATATCTTCCTGCTCGCTCTCTCTAAAACCCTAAACCCCTCATTTCTTAGGGTTTCGCAGAATCTCCTCGGAACCCATTTCACACACTCATCGCCGATTTCACCCTCTATTTCCACAGAGAACACGATGATGTTAACCACAATCCTCAGAAGGTCTTCTTCAACTGTCTCAAGGCGCGCCCTCGCCGCCATAGCCTCCACCGACCCCCTTATGCACCGCCTCACCTCTTCCGCTGCCGATTCACCCGGCGGAGAGTTCCGGCGATTCTCCGGCTTGTTGGGGTCCAAAGCTAGGGCCTTTCACTCCAAACCGGGGACGTTGAGTTTCCGGTCCTCCCTGTGTTCGCGCGCGGAGTATGCAGTGGAGGATTACAGCTACGAAGAAGGGACCAAAGGGAACGCCGATGAAGGGCTCGAGATCGCGAAGCTTGGGATTTCGCAGGAGATTGTTTCTGCTCTGGCGAAGAAAGGCATCACCAAGCTCTTCCCAATTCAGGTAAAAGCTTTCGTGTTTGTATGCGAGTAATTCGTATGGGGTATGAGGTTACCTGAACGAGTGAGGTAGGCGCCTTGACGGAAGCTCTAAGTCTGAGGGTGAAGGCTCTGAGCGGGTTCGGAGGTCTGGACGAGGGCTCCGAGCGGGCTCCTTTCGAAGAGGCGGCGGGGTGTACCTGCGAAAGCACTCCGACGCTCAAGGAAACACAAGGATTAAGAGAATTTTTTAAGAGGAAAGTGAGAGGTACCTGGTGACCCGAGGGATCTTGTGTTTTTATAGATGAGCTGAGTTAAGATAGAGATAAAGCGAGGGGGTTTGTTTATCCGTTTTCCAGTTTATTTTTTTCCACTTATCCAGGAGTTGTTACGAATTGGGGAGGAGAGGTTGTCGCTACCTCCTTTTGGCCTTGTTGGGCCGGACCGAGTTCGGAGTCTCTGGGCTTAAGACCTTTTCCTCCTCTAAGTGCTATGAGGCTTCTCTCTTTGGGCCGATCCGATCAAGTGGAGAGTCTCTTCTGCTCCTTAGTGGGTTGGGCCCTTGGGGTCTTTAGAGAATGCGAGCTCCTCTCTTTCTTAGAGAGTTAAAGCTCTCGGACTCGACTTTTAGCCCGTAACAATTTTTTATGGGAAACTATATATTGGGGAATGATGAAAAATAGTGTCTAGTTTAGAAATTTGGTAACTTTTTAAAGTGTTGATGACTTATTTTTATTGGAATTTGTGATAAAAATTGTAGAGAGCTGTGCTGGAACCTGCTATGCAAGGACGCGATATGATTGGTCGAGCTAGAACAGGAACTGGGAAGACTCTTGCTTTTGGAATACCAATCATGGATAAGATCATTCAGTTCAATGCTAAACATGGGTTGGTTTTTATTTTCAAAACTTGAATCTGTATCTTTGTTTCTCTGCTCGAATTGAATTGAAAGTGGATTAGGTGATTTGGTGTGGCTGGACAATGTTTATTTGTGTGTTTAACTGTGTAATATCCTTTTTTTTTGGGTGTGGTTGATGTGGCAGACGAGGAAGGGATCCTTTGGCTTTGGTTATGGCTCCTACTAGAGAGCTTGCACGGCAGGTTGAGAAGGAATTCTATGAGTCGGCACCGAACTTGGATACCATTTGTGTTTATGGGGGTACACCAATCTCTAGTCAGATGAGGCAGCTTGATTATGGTGTTGATATTGTAGTAGGCACTCCTGGTCGAATTATCGACCTTCTGAACAGAGGTTCTCTGAATTTGAAGGAAGTTCAGTATGTTGTTCTTGATGAAGCTGATCAGATGCTTGCAGTAGGCTTTCAGGAAGATGTTGAGAAGATCTTGGAGAGATCACCCACTAATCGTCAGACTCTCATGTTCTCTGCAACAATGCCATCTTGGATAAGGCAGATTACGCAGAATTACCTAAAAAATCCCCTAACCATTGATCTTGTAAGTATGCGATTATGTTTGAAGCATTAATGCTATTGCACATTTAAAATCTCGTTTACATCTCATTTACTTTATTTGAGTTAGCCTAGGTTGGAATACCTTACTCTGAAAATTAAAATTAGTGAGTAGATTTAGTTGATGAAGTCATAAACATAGACCAAGATAGCTATTGTAACTTTCAAACAATTAGTTTATGATGTATAAATGTGTGTAGTGTGTACTATGTACTTATATGTGGGTTTCAATTATGGATTATTTTCCGTCATATGAAATTGCATGTTTCAATCATTTGTGCTGAGAAAATTTTTACTGGGATACAGTCATTAAGAAAAAAGACGAAGTCAAACAATTTGAGATTGAATGTGAATCTGTTTGAAATATCAACTTGCTCACTTTTTATGGTTTGTTGGTTATTATTTAATGGAGAACTTATTGGTGCCACAGGTTGGTGACTCTGATCAGAAGTTGGCCGATGGAATTTCACTGTATTCGATTGCGACTGATATGTATGTTAAAGCAGGAATTCTCGGACCTCTAGTAACGGTATGCCCTCTTTCACTGTACTGGTAACCATGTCACTGGACTTGCTTTTATTGTCTTTCCTAAAGATATATCCTTTGGCAGGAACATGCAAAAGGAGGAAAGTGTATTATTTTCACCCAAACCAAACGTGATGCTGATCGATTATCACATACCTTGGCAAAAAGTCTTCAATGTGAGGCCTTGCATGGAGATATATCACAAGCTCAGAGGGAAAGAACTCTTGCTGGCTTTAGAAATGGTCATTTTAATGTTTTGGTAGCGACTGATGTTGCTTCACGTGGGCTTGATATACCAAATGTGGATCTTGTAAGTCCTGGTTTATTATTTTTTTGGTTCTTTGAAATAAGTATAATATTTACTCTGCTTTGTTCTGTTTTTGTAGTTAATTGATGTTGAGTAAAAACTCTCTTACGTTGAACTTGATTTTTTTCCTTGCTAATTATCTTCTATTCTTAATATATACGAGGTAATTGTTAACTATCTATGGGCTAAGTGTGTACATGATGACCAGATCACCTCTGATTGGTTACTGTGTAGCATGCATTGTTGTTTAATCTACTGGGTTCTCTATATCTACCACTTGCATTCATTTTCATATGAAGTTTGGGTCAAGTATGTGGTAGAAATCAGTAAATAGCTGCTGATATATATTATGTTGTAATTCCTTGTAATTCTTTTACGTAAGTTTGCTTTTCACAACAAATAATCCATCTTCAAAAATTGCAGTGCACTCTTGCATTTTGACATAGACAGTGCAGTTTTAAGTTATTCAATTGTGTGTCATTTTAACTTGGTTTCTTCTTGTAGGTAATACATTATGATCTTCCCAATTCTTCAGAGATATTTGTTCATCGATCAGGGCGAACAGGTCGTGCTGGTAAGAAAGGAACTGCTGTTCTTGTTTATACAGAAGATCAATCCAGGACTCTTAGGACTATTGAGCGTGATGTCGGCTGTAGATTTTCAGAGGTGATCTCCGTTAATCCTTTCCTTTTCCATCTGTCTATCTTATTTACTTGTAGTTGTAGCTTGTTTAGTATTAATTTTCTGGTCCTTTGAAATTGAGGCTATGCAGAGGGTAGCCTTAGCTTATCCCTCTGCATTAAATCCCATCTTTCATGATGCCAATGGAGTTGAATCCTTAAAACCTGGAATCTGAGCTATTGATGTTGAACAATTAAGGTTCCCATATAGAGATGTGCCAAAAAGTTCAGTATTAGTTATGGTTTCAACTAAACGTGAAATGGTAAGCACGTCAGAGGCTCATGTGCAAATTGCACATGGCCTGGTCATGTACAAAATCTCATTGTTGATTTCTCAGTTTCAGTTTCTCCTCTCTTTAACATGGCCTGATCAATATTGAGGATACCAGGCCGTGTTCATTTTACACGAGAGGATCTTCTCCTGCTAGGCACTGGTAAAAAAATCAAGTTGCTGAAATCTTAATTGTGTCTAATATTCTTTTATATCCAGGCAGCCAGTGAACTACTGTGCCTGAATAGTTGTTAATTTTATTGTTATTTTATTAATTCTTGTGCTATTGCATTTGCTTTCCCTCTTCCTATGTGACTTACTTATAGGTCATTTTGTAAAAAAATTACTTATAATGGTTAACTGATTGCTTTTTATTGGGATATTTGTGTTTATCAGCTACCAAGGATTGCTGTTGATAGAGGGTCAGTGGACACATTTGGTGGTATGGGTGGTGGGCGATTTGGCTCTTTTGGAGGAGGTATGAGGGATCGTCGATCTGGCGATACAGGTTTTGGTCGTAGTTCTGGATTTGGTCGTTCTGGGGGCTACAGCAACCCTGGACCTGGCCGATCTAGCTATGGAAATTCTGGTGAAAGGTTTGGTGGTGGATCAGGCTCTGGTCGTTATGGCTCCTCTGGTGGCTTTCGTTCAGGTCAATCAGGAAGTAGGTCCGGTGGTTTTGGGGGATTTGGCAGTTCAGATCGTTCTGGCAGTTTTAGTGGATTTGGTGGTTCAGATCGTTCTGGTAGTTTTGGAGGTTTTGGCTCAAGTAAATCTAGTGCCTTTGGTGATGCTGATGGCAATGATCAGAACAATAGAGGAAGACAATTCTAACTTCACTAATACCAGAAGTGCGCCATCTTCATTTCTTGGTGGTTTGGTTTTGGATTCTTACAGAGTTTGGTTTACTGTCATTTCCTCTAAAACTTCAGGCATCTAGGCAAATCCTCATATCACTTAGGAGGGGAGAAGTTTATAGCATAAGGATCAATAAACTTTGTGGCCATTGGAATTTTCTTTTCTGGGACTGTCTTTGGCTCTTCCTCAACTAAAGAAAGTCTTCCATCTGCAAAATTGAAGGAAAAGAAAGGGGAGGGCTGTGTCGTGTCTTGTTTCTCTTTCAAGCATTTTGCTATGTCATATGCTTGGAAAGTCTTAGAAGAGGCAGCTTTATGGAGTGGTGGTTCAATTAGTTAAATGTATTTATTTTGGTAGCTAATGGGCAGAAAATATTTTTTAGAAAAAGCTTTAGGGTGCTCTGCTGTTTTACACTACATTACAATTTTATGATGCAAGAAAATTCTCAACGAACTGATATGTGCAATATTTATCAGTCAGTTTTTTGTTTTTCACCCTTTTCAATTTGCCATCTTTCGAGCTGATCGAATTTTGCCATGGCACAATTACTAGATTGCCTTAACCATTCACTTTACATGTTGAGACTGGTGTGTCTTGTCCGAATTGAGTTTTATGTAGTTCATGAATTCACTATCAGACTAAGAAAAGTTGCATTTACACACATGAATGTTTTTTTGGATCGGAGATCTTGCAAACCTTCTATTATTGTACCACTTTGTGAATCTATGAAGCTCAATTGGACACTGGAATTACAAGAGACGTAAATATAAACTTGTGAACCCTGCTAAAACGAAATTAACAATAGTTTATGTAACAATTAGGGCACAGCTCTACAGTGTTTACACCCCTACAAATTATTTACACAGGCATTATGTATATATGATCTCACAAATTCACAAGAAAAAGGGGAGTCAGGAGTGGGTGGGGGGGGGGGGGAGGAACTAAATCCTAACAAATTAGTACATAAAGTTCACTTCATAGCACCTCAGTTCAGGCAGTGTTGTAACTTCTCTTTTTCTTAAAGGTGGGGTATAAGTCTTGTTTCTTTCTTGTTCCACTCCAACAATAGTCAGCAGCCGCACATTTACTTGTTATATTCTTTCATGAGAAAATTCCAAGCCAACCATGCTGCCCCAACCGCAGGTTCCACCTGTTGTGCAATAAACCAAAGATGTTAAACAATTTAGAGGATGCTTGGCAGAAAGTATCATTACATAACCAAAAAAGTATTTCTCAATATTAAAAAAAGTGTCATACTTTCTAGTCATTAACAAAATGACAATGTGCAAACCCTAGCAGTAGCTTTTATCATATTTATAACAAACAGTATTTTGATGGTTCTGTTTTCAGAGACTTTTCTAAGAACCAATTCTTTTCCCAATCACGTTTCCCAAGATTCCTCCTTAATCAGTTTATTTTATTTTTTATTATTAAAGAAACAAAATTTTTCCATTTCTTCAGCACTTAGTGATGAGGGAATACATCACTAGGAACAACAACCAGAATGGTATTGGTACATCAAATCTCAACTAAACCACAAGCAAAATGACATTCTGACCAGTATGCTACCGTTTTTCGAAATTCGGATACCAACCACTAAGCAAGGTAAATGCACCATTAAAAAGGAAGCCTATAATAGAAATACAAAAGGCTGCTTACAAAAATAAATGAAAAAAAATAGATACCTACCTTGGGTCGAATGGGAAGTACCCGAGGAAAGTACTTAGAAAGACAGTTTATTACTTCTTTTCCTATATCCCACCTCCTATTTGCTTCAAGAACACCACCAACCATGACAAGGGGAAAACCATCCTTTCCATCTGCCAAAGTTACAGACAGTATAAGATTCATGAATCATCATTGCCTTATCGATAACAGACAGAAAAAAAATCTAGAGCCCATGTTAATGATCCAAGGTTTCGTGCCTTTGATGTTTCTATGTTTTAAAAGGATGTTCCCGAGGCTAAGTTAATGCGTTGACTTGAAATTTTCTTCATACTTTCACTTCGACATAGATTTGCAGTGCTGTTTCAGAAAAGAATACTGCTGCTAAATGTGCTAGCACCAAAATCAATAAATGCATGACTTGGGACCATGTTAAAATCCACATGCAACATCTGAAGAATTTTTAGTCAGGTTTTCTGGTCAGGAACAAAGTGCCAAACAAAATGCTTACAAATTTAGGGAAGCCTTGCTAACATTATGGATCTTCATGAAGCAAGTTAAAACTACAAATTCTAGAAGCTAATGACATAAGTGTCAATTAGCTTTCTAGCAGAATTACAGCTTAAAAATCAACCTGAAATCAAATTGTTATCTCACAGCAGTTACACACAAGCTTTATAAATATTATCCGCATGTTATATATGAAATTCAAGACTAGACTGCTGGAGTTCATTTTTCTCTATATGTATATCTACTAAAATGAGTATAAATGAGTAGAGCTTAAAAGTATAATTAAAATAACACCTAACCTTGACCACATAATCCAAGTCTCTCTACAACGGCTTTGACACTTGAAGCCAGCTCTTGTACAGATTCTAGCAAGATCTTATTTGCAACCTCATCCCCAGCCTCTGCACAGGACACTACAACTGGAACAAGTGCTGCAATGCGGGCCCATGAGGGATCTGCATATGTCCACCTGATTTACAATGTGACAAACAAAAATTGTGACCCAGTGTCCTGCTCAGAAGCATGGACTAATTATCTTTTCCTCTTGTTTATTCATGTGTCAATCAAGATCCAAGAATACTGGTAAAATATTCTTTTACAAGGAATTTTAAACAAACCACATAATTTTTCCACTAATTGTGGAAAAAATACTACTCAGAAGCAAATATGAGATGAATAATTATATAACCAGCATATATACTATACCCTATTAATTCTTCTGCAGAAGAAAGACAAAGCGCTTGCAAAATACTACTTGTAAGCATTGTGATTGGACCACGACCGTCATGTGCTTTTACTACTGCGGTTAATGCCTGCGCAGCTATTCCATATCCACTGCAAATTAAAAAAATGCAAAACTTTCAACCAAAAAGTAGATGCCATCAAGTTGGAAATCAAAAGAAAGACCAACCCCAAGGCTCTTTTTTTAGATTTCTCGTCCATATTACGAATGATCTAAACATATATGATAGCAAAAGGGCTTTAAGGTCAGATCAACTTAGAAACTTAAAGCATGAAAGACAAAATAGTTCCAATGGATTACCTGCCCCAGTCACCTAAGACAGGTCCGGCACCTGCGGCCCTTGCTTCTTTGCCATCTTCTGTAAATCCATATGCAATGGTCCCTGTGCCAGCAATCAGTACGCATCCATGAAGCTTACCCATTGTTCCGCTTGCTAGTGCAGCCACAGCATCATTCCGAACATACAGCTTCACATGGCTTGGGAATATATCTCTGTTACATCAAGCCACAACCTATCTTAATTAATAGATTCAGACATCTCTTTAGTATCAGAAAAAGTTATGGGAATTAAATGGCACAAAACATTTAAAAGTCAAAACAATGCACAACTAAGTTACAGTTTAATCAAATTTTCAATTTTTTACAGATAAGCTGCCTAATTCTACTGTGTCCTTAATTCAATTCTTTATGCAAACTTGAAAAGTGAAGGTATCCAGTATTATTCAACCAACATAAAATTGAATAATTGAGTAAGACAGCAAAACAAGAAAAGTGGAAGTAGCAGAGATTCTGTTATTAGTCTCCTATATAAATTTGAATACTGCGATAGGCTGTTTTGTATAAAGGATTTAGGAAGAAAGTTCCTTTTTCTAATAGAGAGAAACTATTATGATAACCGATGAACCACTTAGACTTGGCTGTATGAGTCAAAATTATCAATAAGATAAAAAAAAATCAATACATTACGTAGAAACAGCCTAACAAGTAAACAAAATAAAAGTAGCATGATATACTTCTTTATCTTAAAGAAACAAGATATAATTATAGTGAGCAACCTAAGCCAATTGAAAATTCTTTGTTGATCTGTTGGATGGTTAACACCAGATACAGCCAAACAAACAGCTCGGACTGAAGATCGTTTTGAACCACACTTTGATAGGGCATCTGCCATGACTTGCTCTAACGTTTCCCTTGCAGCAATTTCTGTAGAAGGAGTTATTAATGGCAACAACTAACAACATGACTATCTTTGCAGTGTGATCTTAATTCATCTATCACATATAACTCTAAAGTTGCTGAAGCCATCACATCACGTCTGTCGTTTATACATGAATTTATCTTACAAAAAAGAGCGAATGGCAATGCTACAAGTGTCCTTAGCAAGAAAAACATGAGTTAGCAGCAACTTTTGTTCGTTGGGGGGTGGTGGATGGTTAAAATAAGAAACTCATCAACATGAAATAAGGAAGAAAGTACAAAGGGGAGATAAAAAAACATCTAAAGACAAATAAAATGACAAGGTGAATTTTAAAAAAATAAAAATTAAGACAACACAACCCTCCCGTCAAAAGAAGGAGAACAAAAGAATCGTTGTCTCACTTACTCTCAACTACTCAAAGAAAAGAAGGTACCATAAGATTGCAACTTCTCCTCCTAAATGATAAATTTCCAAGAGCTTTGTTGTAAGCCATAGTTGCTAGTAAGATTATACCTTACATCAATAAAATATCTACCTTCCTAGCTTTACACGAAAACAACCAATTCCTCCACAATAAAATAAAATGTTTTCCTCCACCAAATCACCAAAGCCGTTACCAACATCCTCCTAAGGTAAGCAAAGGAAAATTGACTTCCAAAACTAACTAAAGTGGTCTCTCTTACTCTTTACTGTCCCCATTTTCCCCAACCCACAAAGAAAGGCAATTGCAGAAAGAAAACACCAAATTAACACAAACGACCCAAATCATTCAAAATGCTCAGACCCTTAACAAAAGCCTCAGCTACATAACAAGCTAACAAACAAACCCAGAAAATACATAATAAAAAAAAAAATCAAATTTTGAAACCAACCCAAAAAAAAAAACCAATCAAACAAAAACAAAAATTCAACAAGGACGGAAACAGAACCAATTCAATTAGGAAATTACTATTATTACCTCCAACACTGTTATGATTGGAGCAGCCAGCAACAGCCCTTGCAAGGATGGGAAGGGATTGGAGCTGGGAGTGAGAGAAAGGGATGATCACCGGCATGCAAATGCAGACCGTTGAGGTTGTCCCACCGTCCAATCCCAACAGGACACCGTTGTTCCCGACATCGGAGACAGCCACGTCATCCTCAAAATCCCAGATTTCGCCATTCCTGTACCTCTTCATCGCTGTCGCATCAGCATCAAGGGCAATCACCTGTTCCTCCTGCTGATGGCCCTTCTCCTCCTCCGGCGTCATCAAGGGCACACTCTATTTGAAACCCCAGCTGAGAGAGAGAGAGAGAGAGGACAAGGGAGAAGGGGACAGGGAGAAGAGAACAAGGAGGAAGAACAGAAGAGATTGTGATTATAGAAAGATGATAAAGTTTGAATTTTTAATGATGGGGTTCCTTGAAAATATATAAATATGGTTCCAATTGGACGGCCAATGTAACCAACCACTCTCTCCTTCCTTGTCCTTTTCTTTGGGTTTTGAATCTTTTGCTGCAAACCAGAAAGAGAGAGAGAGAAAGCTGATTTTTCTTTGCAGCTGAAGTGTGTGTTTTTGCAGTTCTTAGGTGTGAATCAGATCCAGGTCACTCACACTGAGGGTAGTGGGTACAATTTCCCTCATGTTTGTTGTGTAGATCCTTGTATTTGCATTAAAATAGAAATTGTATATAGAAAAGTCCACAGATGTATTTAAATGTATTTATTAGTAATTAGTAATAGTAATCATTATTAATTATAGTATTAATTATTAACCAACACTTCACGTCAAAATATTATCAACCATTGCTTAGTTGGTCTCTTATACTCAACAAAAATTTATTTAAGATTAATTAGTGTTTGATTAGATTAAGAAAATATTAAATGTATTTTTTACATGTTATCTTCCATACTTCTCATAACACTTAATAATTATAACATATTTTATTTAAGGTTAATTTTGTCTATGCAAATTATATTTTCTCTGTTTTAGTGTCAATTAAATAATTTATTAAATTGTGTGTTTTTATAAAATGATGACAAAAAAAATAGATAAATGGATTGATATTCATCAAGTAATGATTAATCTATTTGCATATCTTAAACTTATTTAAGAGAAAGACGGTGATTACAAGCTTTAAAATTGTTCTATGTTCAAGGTATAAATCAAACTCCTGACACTTTGATAAAAAAAATTCACTATTTCTTTTTAAGAAGATTTGGAGATTGAATCTTGTAAATAAAAAAAATAAATAAATAAAAGATAACGCCGGAAGAACCTGAACTTCCACGGGGTAAAATGAACTCAATTCAAATCATTTAAAGTTGACTAAATTTAGAATATATAAGTAGTTTAGAAGAAAAAAAATATTTATTTAAATAAATAATTTAATATTTTGAAAGCTTTTGCTGACTAATGATAAGGACTTGCAAATAAGATAAACTCACACTCTCGGCTATTGATTAGAAGTGAAAAAGATTGAAGAAAACATAGAAAAAGACTAATGTAACATTCTCTTCTATTTTTTCGTTTTTTACTTCAAACATTACAATAGTGATTTTATCCTTAATAATTTTATTAAGTGAGGATGGGTCCATTCCGCTCAAACATAATATTTAAACCTCCACCACTAAATTATTCTTGCTAATTTATTATAAATTGATCATATATTTATTTCTTTTTTGCTTTTTTGTTTTCCTTTTCAATTTTGTTTTTGGCCGTTTGTTTTTTATTGTCATTGTCATTGTCATGAAATTTTTTTTGGTATGGACATATAAAGGGTTAAGCCCAAAAGAAGAAAATTATTTTCTCCCCAAAAAGTAAAACTTCACAATCAACTACAAAGTGTGGCATGATATTAGCTCACTTCATCTTTTAAATATGTTAATGTAGATTTGATCATGGCCCATTATTAATTATTGGTGTCTATAATAGACACCCAAGGGTACCCCTTTAGAAAAAAAGAAAAGAAAAGCTTCACAACCCTGAGAATCTGCAGGACCAGCTTGCAGCCCACACCGATATTTTGTTTTTGGTAGAAATCATTTCAATAATTTTTCAAAGTTTGATGCTTTTTTGTTTTGCTTTCTTTAAAAAAAATTATCTTTTTATTTCTTTAATTAGTGATTTCATGGTTGAAGTGATAGATATTTCATCTCTTAACTAAAACGTCTTGAGTAAAATTCCTGTCAAATCAAATCGAAATAATCATTCGTAATAAAGTCTGGAGGTCTATGACTCTATTTAAACAAAATAAAAGTAAAAATAAGCACGTGGAAAGAGCTTAAATGCGTGGAAAGAGCTATGCGACAGTCACATCCTCACACGCTAACTATATCATAGAGTAGAATTTCCAATAAGACTTGGCTCACAAGTCTCCTAAGAAGACCACGCCATGGAAAGAACTTAAATTTCCTTGGATTATTAAATTACTACACAATATTATTAAATTGAAAATTCAATTCATAGAACCCAAAACCACCTTTGTTGTTTTTAACAATAGGGAAAGAGCAGGGCTTTTCCATTGGAGAGTAACATTCCTGTGAAGTTTAGATCGCTACGCAGCTGATGAAGATGTCTTTGGATTCCTTACCCACCATCACTACATGATTCATTCTCAAATCTGAACCACTTATTCTGTGATATAAATTCTGATTACCACACTATAACTCCAATATATACACCACCAAAACAACATAAGTAAAATATCAAATCCTAGCATTAAATTCCCAAGAATATTACATCTTTGCTTTAGCGCTAGCATCTATGTCTTGTGCTAAAAGGTTGAATGATAAACAACGCACCGAGTACACAAAATGGCTTATAGGGAAAAAAAAACAGAATGGGGCAAAATTTCTTAAACAACGTATTGAGAATATAAACTTAGTGCATAATAGAAACTCGTATGCAGAAATATATAAAGGAAACAGCCCTTGGCACCACTTATTATTATTATTATTATTATCAGCAAAGAGAAACAGGTAACACTTGTTTAACCAGGTTTTGATCTATGAAGAAGAAGATGAGGAAAAAGAAAACAACCACCAAACATGGCCCTCTTTCAACCTGAGTAAAATTATGTAAAGGGCCGAGGGGGGGTTGGTTTAGCTGGTAAGGTCAAAACACTATGGTAGTAAAGCTTATATTTGATTCTTGCAGCCAGTAATCCTCCTTGGTCGAGTGGCAATGCCCTCAACTTCCTTTATCCTAAACTTCAATGTACCAAAAAAAAATATATAAAATGATGTGTATGACTCACCGAGAAATAATGTACAGATTATGGAACTATTTATACATCCTAATGTACATCTTAATTGCTCCAGATCAGGCTCTAAGGGCAGTTAGAAAAGGAAAAATCCAAAAATAAGGACCAATGGCCTAGTGATACTCAATTCACGGTGGATTTTACACACTCTGCCATGACTTCATACACTTCTTTCGCCGAGATCGGGGAAACAAAAGTTGCCGAATCTGTTTTTCAGCCACAGATACCGAGCTGGCCTGCAAATGCAACAGAGGGAAAATAAAATCCATTAGAGTTTAAAAAAGTTCCATAAGAGACATTTTTCTTTAACCAAATTTGTATCCATAACTCCACATAAAGCTCATATGAGATGGGGTCAATTATATGGTATGCAATAACCTATGTGGGTGGCTAAAGTTAGCCAGTTATTTGTTAGATAAAAATGCCTCAAGTCAGGGTTGTTGGCAGTAAAGGTTTCTTTCATGTTTGACCAATTACACAAACACTAAACTGCTAACTGAGAAACCCATTTACGGAGAATCTTTTGTCCAAATCCTCTTCCTGTGTGCTAGGCGAGCGTGTGCCAAATAGATTTACTCAGAGCCTCAGACTTGTTGTTTTACTAGAAATATTATTGATAATTCATGGCCATTGTAAACCCCAAAAAATATTTTAAAAACACTCATCAAATAATACTGCTCAAATTACAGTTACATGATTATTTTTATCAAATATTTTTTGTGGGCTTATTATATAAATACGATCATTTTGTTCCAGTGGAAATTTTTTTAATATTATCAGGTTTTATAAGTATAAAACTCTCCAGTTTTTTCAACTATTGAGCTTCATCCTATGCTCTGATCCTGTACAACATACCAAACAATGCCTCAGATTTCCCATAAGAAACTGATTAATTTTTTTAAACAAAGATTTATGTTTGGCAAGAAGTTCAGGCAGGCGGACCCACAACATTACCTGGACTTTGAATGGAAAACGATGCGTTTTTACTTCTGCCCCTGAAGAAATTCTAACATCCATGCCTAGGCTGTCAACCCCAATCAAGCAAGCTCCCTGAAAACCAAGTAATGATAATGAACTAAATAATCAGCAAAATCCTATTATGAACAGTAAACACACAAAGAAACGTATAGTGTATATATAAACATAAAAACTAGATATAAAATATAAAGCACAAAATGAACCAGATATAAGGCTTTTCCTACATATACAATGCACATTTTTTTCAATATAAAGCGTGGACATTCATTTGCTCAGACCTTAAGACACCTTGAGAGGTACAAATATCTTTAGTCTTGAATTGTGATAATACAAAACAAACAAACCAACAGCACCACAATTTTTTTTTACTTGAACCAGGTTCCCAAAAGATACCGTGATAACTAAAACTGTTTCTATCTGTAGCATCAAGAAAAAACATTCTATATCATCTTCACATTCCAAGAGCCCAATCATCTGTCCATCATCAGCAAATTGTCAGTAATATAGTTTTTTTCCCTTCTATTCTTCAAACTATGAAAATATATTTCTTCAATCAACAACTTATACATAAACGGCCATTCTTTAAATTCTCACGCAAGCTATTTCAAGGACTCTTATGAGGATATGTTACATATAGACATCTCATTCAACACTTTATTCACATATAACCACAACAAGAACTTGTCAAAGAGGTCAAATGTTGAAAAATTGGATTACCTCAACATCAAGACCTTTCTTTTTGCAAAGAGCTTTAAGAGCATCATCACAGTTTTGGTTGAAGCGTTCCAGAATTGCCGAAGTAGAGTGTACAAGAATATCAGGTTCAGCATCTTGAAACTCCAGCACACTAATTTCTGACTGCAATTTTTTTTTGGATAGGCAGAACATTCATAACTTGTAATTAAGGATTTCTGTTGTCTAAATGATGCTTCAAATTGTAGAGAAAATATTATGTGGCATACGTATAAAACCAGTTTTGAGATACATGCCTGACATCCATACACGGAGTATAGCTTGATTTTCAGGATCTCCAGTCGATATAGTGTCAAACCAGATTCTCTTCTAATACTAACACTATTTGAGCAAAATTCTTCATTGTCTAAAGATTAAAAAAAATAAAAGTTAAAAGACAATTTAGCTAGGATTCTTTATTGTCAAAATGTAAGATTTCATATACTGGCTAGAAAGAGGAGGATCTGCAAGTTACATACAAGCACTATGCTCGGACTGCAATGATAAACTAACAAGTCTTGTAGGTATTCCAAAACTAGATTGGCATCCTAGGTAAGAATAGCTGAAACCCAAAAACTATCACCAAGGTTTGAATGTTCCATAAGGTAATTACACAACTTCAGTCAACTAAACAAGATCCTTCTGCAACAAAATGTTAAGGAGTACACATTACAAGAAAGTAGGGTCCAGTCTGTCCTCTTTAATATGCTTCTTAGAAACATCCCATGGCAGAAAGCATTATATAAAATGCACATAAAGGTAACCTATAAATCAATAAACTACATATTGGCTGTAAAAAGAAACAAGAAAGTAACGTATAAAATTTAAACTGGATTGATGTAATTATATCTTTAACTACAGCTTCCAATTCAAGAAACTTTATATTCCCCTTCAATAAAATCTAAGCAAGTTCTTCAAAATTTACTTTCAGGAATTTGTACAAATTTCCACAGTGTTTCTCCTTGAAAAACTAACTATTGTTTCATACTAAAAGTGTAAAAAAGAAAACTGCAGATCTTGAATACCTTTCCAGTCTGAGCTGTATCCATCACCATCTTCTTCAGTGTGATATATCATTCTTAGATATGACTCTTCATCAACAAAAGCAGGTCTTAGGTACCCTAGAATGGAAACACCATTTGAAGGATGGTTCATTCTTTTATCACATTCCATGTTGACAGCCTAAAAGAACATTTGCAAAGAAAATATTATTTCCGAGAGCTTATGAATTTGAAAAATATTCTCATCTTGAAACTTAGTTATCAGTTCTTTCATGAGAAGGGGAAAAAAAGAACCTTTGTTAAACACTTCGAAAAGTAAATAGGATGAACCAAGCTAGTAGTATCTGGCAGTCCCCAATTCACCGGAAAATTAGACTCTTCCGATTCCAGAACCTGTTGGGAGGAGAGTACTTGTGAATTTTTTAGATGCATAAAAGAATTAATTTAATAGCTAAAACAAATAACAGCATTCTTTTCTTTTTTTTTTTGGGGGGGGGGGGGGTAACAATAACAGCATTAATTAAGCATTTGAAATTGCAAACCTCAACATAGTCATCATCAAATGGGAATTCATCATTGTTGCCACTATAAAAAATGTCGTATTCACTAGCTGTCCTTCTATTATCATATATGGGGATGTCCATTCCAATCAAAGCATTCTGAAGAAAGTCAAATCTTGAAAATCAATTTCACAGCCACATCTTCTATGACTAACATAAGGATGGAAGACAAAATTTCCATGAGAAAACTACTTGAAAGAAAACCCTTTAAAAATAGCCATAAAATCATTACCACAGGATTATTCGCCCCACGATCTTCCAAAATGTTTGCATCGTCAAAGATTTCAAAATATATATCTAAAACAAAACAAAAAAAAAAGGCATAAAATAATAATAGGTTAAAATTCAACACGTAACGTTGAATCATGAAACAATTCAAGTAAATGATAATTCACAGTTCATAAACAAAGTTGTGACCAATATTTTGAATATTATCTATCAAAAGACAACAAACCTCCATAATCATCAATAAGATATTGAAACTCGGCCCATGAAATCTGTTCATGTGGTTCACGGTGTACCGTTCCAGGAAATACCAGCAAAGCATTTCTATTAGCCTAATGCAAACAAAAAGGGCAGGGTGACATGGAGTACACAGATACTACCTAAATATGTATAGCAAATGGAAACATCAGAATATGCATGCCAGCTCTGTAATACCACACATCGCAAATAAACTGGTTTCACATACAAATAAATGTAAGATGAAAAATGAAAAAAAAATGAAAGCATACAGCCACAAACCTCAACAGTCGTTCTTGCTATCTCAGCAGAAGAGAGTCTAGCTGGGCGAATATCACGAGAAACTTTCAGTTCTTCAAGAGGATGATAACCTTGTTTATTCATATAACTAGATGAATCAGGTACGGAATCTGAATAGTCTGCAGCAACACAAACCTTTGAAAGGCACAGATCATGCCCCATGGATAGCCTAAGTAACTGCGACGATCCAAAAAATGGTCTTTTGCATCTAAAGATAACCAAAACTATTTTCAGTAAACAGAGAAAGTACAATCTTCCAAGAAGAATAATTTCCTAGAGCAAGATTTAAAAAGTGACAAGAATACTGATATAAACAAATGCAGCCATTAAAATTTTGTGAATTTTCAATGAGTACATGAAATGGAATATTTAATTGCAGAATTAAGAGAAATAATAGGCTCTGATGAAAATATTTGCAGCGTGGTTAATAGTTATACTCCTAATTTAAATTCTGAAGGTTCTAGGTGGTTCCTCTTCATATGGAATTACCACATGATCTGAAAAATGTCTGGCTACCAGAATTCAAATCTTGCAACAAACCCAAAATCCTAGCATCCATGAAGCTTATAAACATAATTCTTGGACTCTACTCAACAGCTTGAGATATTAATTGACAGTGTGTAACTGTGTATACTATATTAAAGATTAAACTTGCTTAGCTCTAGATAATAACAATAACAATTCAATTATTATACCAGATGAAAATATTGTAGTGATATGGATCATGGATGCACAGTTACAATCCTATAAGCAAGAGCAATGTGAACAGATTTTCAAACAGATCAATCTATTTTCTGAATAACGATAAATAATCATTACTGATATAAGCACCGCATGCTAGTAAAATCATGCGCCCTTCGACCATCAATAGGAGATTTGATCGGATTGCTCGTGGTTCCACATGATATTGAGTAACACATCCCTTCTGCAAGACACAGAGTGAAGAACAAATATTATTTTTGAAAAAAACACCATCCAATTGAAAGAGCATTCATACGTGATTTTGAAACCTCAGTTCATAAGTCACAAATCATCTCACGAAAGAAACCCTCAAAAACTCATCGTAATTAACTAATCTAAACTTCATACACTTTTTAAGTTTTATCAATGAAAATCTAGTCTTCGTCATAACTTTTTATGTCCTTTATCAGGATTGATTTGCTAAAATCTCATTCCCAATCAGAAGAGTGAAGGCATAAAACGCTTTTTTTTTTTCTCCTCTGCTGAGCTCCACAATCAACGATCCTGCATTCTCCTCATTCAAACTTCCACAGAACCACCAAAATTCAATCAACCCCAATAGCTTAGTTTTTTGAGAAATCCCTACACCTAATTTGCATAGTGCAAATATACATGAGCTGAGCAAATGCTCTCTCTGCATTCTGCAAGAGTTGGTGAAAAACATCAATCGCGGTTTCAATTTCACGGCATTTTCGTTAATTCTACCAAACAAGCAAAAAATCATCGCAGCAATACACTCACGCAAGAGGGTTTACTGTAGTCTGTGGAGCTCAGAGAAAAAAATGATGAAATTTTTGGTAAATGGAGTTCTCAAATTTCGGGGATTCCCAAATTAATAATTACATTAAAAAAAAAACAGTTTTTCTCCTTAATTCATGCACGAAGGGGGAATTTCATTTGTGGTAGTGAAATTGATGAATCGATTGGAGATGAAGAAGAGGGAAAGTGTACCAGAGGGAAGGGAAGAAGCAGCAGCAACAGCAATAGCCATCACAGAGGTCAGAGAGAGAGAGAAAACGGAGAATGCGATGATGATGATGGAGAAGTGAGGAGGAGAGGAAGCTGAGCGTAGTTATGTGACAGCGACAGCGACAGCGGCAGCGGTAGCAGAAACTAGTGAAACGGCCATGGTGTGGTGTCGTTTTGTGGAAGTGAAACTGAAAACGCTTTCTGCTCTCTGCTTTTTGCTGCAGCTTCAGAAACTGACAGTTGTTTCGGACCAACGTTTTCCACTCTTTTCTTTTTTTGTCAGCTTTATTGAATTAACCTTCGGAACTCATATTTTCCAATCTTCTTTCTTTATACTATACCTATCTAATAAAAACTTAGATACATTGTATCATAAAATATTTTAAATTGTTAATTATTTTTATTTTTCATATAATTCTTTTGTTGAGACCACCAGTATTTTTTCACTAGATATAATCATGTTTGAATTAAATAAAAAATTTAACAGAGCCACATATCTAGGACTTGAATCAAAGACTCTTACAAATTATTTACATATTTATCGGTTAAAATTATGTTATAACTTATAACAGTTAAATTTTTTTAGATGTGATGAATATAATTTAATAATTATATAGAGAATTTATATTGACAATATATTAAACTTAAATCTTGATTTTACTCGACTAATTCGATGTTGTATGTTTTTGGAAAACAAAATTAATAGTCTTCTTTCTATGTTTTTCTTTCATCGTGTATAGAGATTGAGATAAATATTTTTACTGTAAAATCACTAAAAATGTATGATTTTAATGTTGTTTAAAAAAATTAGCAAATTAGTACGCATTTGAAAAAGCTGTGAAATTAAAATCATTTTAATAATTGATTATAAGTAAATCGTTTTTTTTATGGGAAGTAAAATGGTTTTAATATAGTCAATTTATGTTTCAGTGTATTAACTGAAAACTAACTTTAAAGTAGTGTGTTTTGTTTGAATTATATATATAAAAAAAAAAATTATTTGCATAATAAATACTAAAAATTTGTTCTTCCCAAAACACTTTGTTTAAGCAACTAAAAGTAAGGAAATTTTTGGCCTAATTTTCACTTCCGTCGAAAGTACTTTGGCTTCAACTTTAAACCAAAAGAACACACTTCAAGCTCTCTGGATCATTACTTTTTGAATCATTCATCACTGCCTCTAAATGGCAAGCATCGAAACCATGACTTCTGCAGTTCAATCCTACAAACTGAACCAGCCGTCATTCCATTGATAAGGGATCCATGGATATTAAGGTAAAGTGAACGCGCAAAGAAACTGAAACTAGAAGATATGCATCCAACTAAGCAGGGTTTCCTCAATAAAATGCTAGTTTGGTTTCATTCTCGAGTTTGCAAAACTATCACAATTCATCTTTCAATCTGGTTCTTCTTAGTACCTTGCCTCAACACGTGACACTAGATTTCACTCATTTGCTACCATTCACATCCATATAGTATAGAGCGGAGTGATTCATTGCCTTTCATCAAGATAAATAAATCAATCAAAGAAGCACTTAGTTACCATTATTAATACTTGAATAGTGGGGAAAGAAAAAGTAAACCCCCAATTAGTCCATGACAAAAATATCATCAGACAGATTCATTCCTGAGAAATGAAAACAGAAAACCCTTAACACATATCAGCCATTCTTAGGGACTAATACCTCCGACGGAAGGATTTAGATACTTCAAAATGCTTTCTCGTCTAAAGTGAGAAAGTGAGGATTACACATTCTTGAACCAATAAAGTACATTGGACATGAGTACTATTAAATGATTCAATGTTGTTCAACCCCTTACTTTCTCACTTTAGACAAGAAAGTACTTTAAAAGATGTCGGGTTTTCATCCTCGAGCACAACCTTTTTGACCCCTTTTATTTTAATTCTCAAGAACACTGCCGGGGTTTCATTTCTAATGGACAATATCTGTCCGGTGATAGTTTTGTCATGGACCAACTTGGCGCTTCACTCAAGGAAAAAACCCCATCTCAATCTCATGAGTAATCGGCGCATGATCCGGGCTGCTGGTGGCTGATCAGCTCGGCACATGGCCAGGGGCTAACCTGATGAGCAACTCCAAACACATCAGAACACTTCCAAGGTGGAGTTCTAGGCCCTGTCATTCCATGAAGGTTGATATCAGACAGGCAAATCCCGGTGAAAGGCGAGTTCTTCAGCCCTTGTATCAAGCCAGCTTGAATAACCTTCACACCCCACACATTCTTGATTGTGATGCCCTTCACAACTGGGAGGGCATTAGGGTTAAACTTGTCATCAGGGTGGCCCCCAACATCTCCTGAAATCTTTATCCCCTTCCTTGCATCCTCCATGTAAACATGAGACATTGTTATGTTCTTTATAAGCCCTCCCCGTCCGGCGTTGGTCTTGATGTGGATGCCGACCCCCACGCCGAAGAGGTTGATGTGTTCAGCTAGCACATTCTCCACCCCGCCAGAGGTTTCGCTGCCAACGGCAATTCCGGCAAACGGGGATGATCCGGTTACACGACGGATGGTGATATCAGAGCTGGGGCGACTGTAGGCAATCCCGTATTCATCCCAACCGCTCTTCACTGCCACAAGATCGTCCCCGGTGGATATGTATGAGTCCTCTATGCAGACATTTGAACTTGAATCTGCATAAATGAATCATATAGATTAATCACTACAAGGATAATTTACTTTTCAAACCACCCAAACGAGAGAGATTCTTGTGTATTTAGTGCGTCATATTGAATGTACTTATAATCACACACAAAATGACATTTCAGCCAATAGAATGAGACAAGGCACAGTACAGTATTCTTATAAAGGAAAAAGTAAAGCAACTAATATGCAAAACTTACAATAAAATCAATAATGAGGGTGAGTTAGCATTTTGACTATTGCCATATCAATTTCACTATTTATACAAGATGTAGCTTGTTTAGACAGTACTTACCTGGATCAATTCCATCAGTATTAGGAGAGTCATGTGGAGCCAAGATTGTGGCATATCGTACAACAAAATTGCTGCAAAGAAATAAGCCAGACCAGAATCAGATTGCAGATGACAGCTGGTCAAGAGCAACAAAGTAACAAGAGTATCAAGAATTGGTACAAATCAAATATAAATGTCTGATTGGTTTCTGTTTGTTTCAATCTGTTTTATACTTTTCAAGATTTTGTTAACGAAATGGTGAAAACAAAAAATGAAAACAAGGAATAGAGCTTCCTAGTTTTCACTGTTTCCATCCACAAATCCTAAAAAAGCAAAAAAATAAAATAAAATTTGAAAACATAAATGAATGCAGGAAACAAAAAAACCAAACAGAACCATTAATATTTGCCAACATTCATGGTAAGCCGGTGTTGCTAAAGAGGAAGGATGTTAAACTCCTGTTGACTTATATTTTGACCTATACCTGCAGTAAACTGGGTGTATGTTCCAGAAGGGAGAATCCTTGAAAACCACATTTGAGATAATAATATTTCTGGAATTCACAAATTCAACAAGGTTTGGTCTGGTAAACTGAAGAGTTCTCTGCCTCCACATGTTCCACCAAACACCTCCTTGCCCATCAATTGTCCCATTCTCACCTATGAAAATATGAATATGTTATGACTAATGACTATGTTGATAAAGCTTTTCCAGCACGTTTCTTTTCTTATCTTTTTTTCCTCTTAAAATAGTATTTTAGATTGCATTGTTTATATACTTAAATAACATACAATTATTGTATTGGTACACAGTGGTATACTACAAATCAGGTCAGTATTTAGTGTTTGCAGAATTTCCTCCAAGAATGTTAAGTATTATAATGCAAACCTGTGATTATCACATCCTCAACTCCATCTCCATGGATAAAGCTAATGTACCTTCCTCCAGGGAGCTCCCTTCCTCTTCCATAAGATGGCAAAGGGGCAATCAAAGGCCAATTTGATGTATCCTAATGAATCCAAAGAAGAGCACCAATTAGTTTAGGGATGGAAATAGTCATTGTTCATTTGACTCTCTGGATTTATATGTTTCCTTTTTTTATTTGACCAACAATAAACTGAGTAAGAAGGAAGAAAAAGCAGTTTTTTCTCGCATAGCATCAATTTAGATTGTGTTATTTAAACAATCGAATCATGTTTACAGCATATTTCGAACCAAAACCGTGGTTTGGACAAAAACAACTAGAGAGAGTAGTTGGAACTCCAACTCCAAAACCATGATTTGGAGCTTTTTACATGGAAATCCAAACATGCTTAGATGATTCATATCCTACTTCTTCCGAATCATTACCAAAGGAAGGGATAAACTAGAAAGAAAGAAAAAAGTAACAGGTGCTCATGGAGCGCTAAATATGATTGTGTTCCAATCACTTATATAATGTATTTCAACTTTAATTGGTAGTTAGTGGAAAGATGCTTCTTGAACATATGAAAACGTATCTACACCTTGTCACCACACATCATGGGGCTCACTGCCCCCATGATGTGTTGTGACAATTCAAATAACAAAATTGGTAGTTAATGGTGGGTTATTCTATTACATGAAATTGAAATGTCACTCTATAAGGCTGCGTTCAGTAGTAGGGATAAGGGATAAGAGAGAGAGACAAAGACACGAGGACAAAAAATTCTTTATATACTCCCTAATGTTGGGACAGAGGGGATAAAAAAATTTGTTTGAGGAGACATAGAATTGAGGTCTGAGGGATAGGAATTTTCTTTGTCTTTATCCTTGTAACTTTATCCCCGGTCCTGTCTCTAATACCAAACGTGGTCTAAGATTGTGTTTGGTACTAAGTAGTTTTGTCTACCAAACGTAACCTAAGGTTGTTTGGTACTAGGTACAGAGCAGAGGGAACAAAGACACGGAGATAAAAAATTCGTGTATTTTTTGTAACGCACTAAAGTTGGACAGAGGGGACACAATTTTTGTATGAGAGAACACAAAATTGAGACTAAGAGGGACAATTTTTTTCTATTTGTCTCCGTGTCTTTACTCTCCTGTCCTATTTATTATATCAAACAGCTTAAAGCTTAAGTATTCCGAGTACAATCTTACTTTATGCTCCGTGAAACCTAATAATTTATGGGACAACAATGGCCAGCTATCCAAGCTGCCCATGAAATTAATTTGCTAAAAGCTATAAATGTCATGCACATGCTGCCCTGCAGTGATGAAGGCAAAGACCCACAGGTACTTTTCACCCATGCAGCATGGGACCCACCATAGATAGCTCATGGACATTGTTCGTTTCCATTCCCGTGATGCTTTACAATCATTCATCTCTATTAGTCCATATATAATACCAACCATACGGATAAACACGTTCTTGTGGACCCAAATCATTATTATAACCATAAGCTTGGTAATGGGCACCGCTTGTGAATAATTTGCAAGAAGCAAAATCACTTTTTACTTTTTTTCATAAAAATGTTTATAGAAAGAGAAAAATCTTAAGTAGTCTTAGACTACAGATAAGGCAATCAAAACGTAAGGTGAGACAAAATTTAATATATGTTCTTAAACTAGCCTTATGATATATACGGATAAGATGAGAATGGCCCTGCGCAAGTATAGTGCTCAAATAATATGGCTACATATTAGATAATAAAAGAAATCGGAAAATAATATTATATTTAGAACGAATAATTGCTAGAGATGACTCGGCTGGCAATTTGAGTTTCAATTCAAGTGGATGAACTTCATATTCCAAAATCTATAACTTTTAATAATAATAATAATAATAATAATAATAATAATAATAATAATAATAATAGAAGTAACTATATATAGTAAAAGATAATGATACATCGAATAGCTATATTATTCAGTATTATTTATGTAAACATATTTATTAGAAGGAAATATATTATTTCTCCTTTAAAAAAAAAAGTTAGCTTAGCTGAAAAATTCTAAAGATTAAATCCACCCTTTGTCATTGTTCCTTCTCGAAGTTTGTATAAATTACTTACAAGTTACAGTAGGAGATCTTTAAAGAGTTCTTCATATTTTACTCAGGACCCACCAAAAAGAAGTTTAAAAATCTCATAACTTATTATGTCACATTTTTTTTTTTGTTTCTTACAGATATCCTCCGTGTTTCAGCGGTAAGTGTACTAATTCACCATGATGGTGCGATACTCAGCCCTGAATTGTCTAAATGCATTTTTACTTTTCAATAATTTTATAAGCTATAATAATAATAACAACAATGGAATTTTTAAAATATAAATAAATAATAATAGTTAAAATACAATTTTAAAAAAATGTCCTTTTAAAAATAAGATAAAATATCACTTTTGAAAAAAAAATTGAAATATTTTATTTTTAAAACAAATAAAGAAGATGTGACATTTATTAAAATTATTGTAAATATAAAATAAATCTCTTAAAAAAGTTATACTTAAAAATATAATTAAAATAAATATTTTTTTTTAAGTGAAACCCAAATAAAACCTACTGCGTTATTTTATTTTTCCAATTGAATCACGGTCTCCAGAATCCACATACACCAACTAATCTAGTTTAAACAATCCACTTTTAGTCTAATCAACCTCCTAAGAGTCCAACATATATACATATTAAACCCCACCCCACCCCACCCCACCCCACCCCAACCTAGCACATACTCAAGGCCAGTAATGACGGCCTAAAGCACTTGAACTATAATATAATTACTATTAATAAAAATAAATAAGACAAACTCATTTTAAAATTAGTTTAATTTTGATGGTATAAACCATTCATTTTATTGTAATAACATTGTGATAATCAATCATGTTATTAATTTATTGATAGATGATGAGATCTTTACACTATGACACAATGCGCGCAATCAATTAAATCCTTTTAAAATAGGTTTTTTTTTACTCAGGATTTTATAAAAGTATCGATATCTTCTTAAGCTTAACCGATTTAGATTCAAGTATAAATTTAAAAAATAAACAATTTAGCAAAATCTTAGATGGGAGAGTGCGTAAACCCCCTTTAAAATAAACTTTTTTGTTCAAAGATAATTATAAAAAAAAAATTGCGAAATCACGAATGATTTAATGGTGAGGAGTCTTGAATGGTTAGAGGTTCAAATCTAGCAGGAAAAGAAAATGCAAGAAATTGCGGAAATGGAGAGTGAAGAAGTGGGGGTGGGGGGGGGGGAATAGAACCTGGGGGGCTCTGATAACGGCACCGGCGGCGAGGTAGAGCGTCATGTGGCTGGTGAGGTTGAAGGGGTCCGTTAAGTAGACACCCGGAGGCACGTGGAGCAGCGTGCCCCCTTCCCTCCGCAAGTGGCTGATCCTGTACACCGCCTCCCTGAACGCCTTCGTGTTGACCGTGATCCCATCGCCCACCCCCCCGAACTCCGTCAGGGTTATCCTGTCCCCGCGGTAGCTGTACGGCACCGTGTCCGAGCACGTGACCTGTTCGGTAACCGCCGCCGACACTGCAAACCAATTACGGTTGCTGAAGAGGAAGAGGGAGAGCAGCAAGGCTAAGAATCCGAGACGCATTTTTAGTGTTTTGAAAAGGAAAGGAAAAGAAGAATACGGAGATTTGAGGTTTGAGTGAAGCGGGAGAGTGTTGTGTGCTTTCTTTCTCTCCTCTCAGTGCTCTCTGTTTTTGTTCAAAGAGTAATGTCCCAGATCTCGAATGATCGATCGCCCATGAGTTTTATAGTTATTTTATTTAAACATAATACTCTCTCATGCTTAACTGAAAAACAAATCTCTTTATTACCTCACCTCAAATTGTGGTTCATCATCATCCTCCTTACTAACTAAAGAAAGGATAAATTATTATTTGAGATTTTAAGATACGTTAGGATTATGATTAATTAGAAAGATATGTTATTACTTTTTTTAAGATGTTTTTTATTCTTTGAAAAACGTTGTACTTTTTTTTTATTATTATATTGATATAATGGTCTTCTAAATATTAATTTGCAGTGTGATAGAGCAAAAATAATTTATCTTCTCTTAACCTAATATCGACTAATCCAAACAAAATGAACTATAATCTCAACACACCACCCTAACTAAGGTTATTCCATTTGTATTCTACACACCACCTCATCCCATTTCTTTAGATTCAGGATTCACTAGTAGCAATGTACTATACTACTACCATTCGAGCACAATGTTATCTAACGATTCGATCAAAAGACAATGATATCTAACTATCATTTCCGCCTTTTTCATTTAAGTCAATCGAATGTTTTGTAAGTGTTAATCATCTGGATGGGGAAAAAAAATTAATGGATCAAAGTTCAATATAATTTTATCAATAAAAGTGATGTTTATTTTTAGCACCTTGTAAATATGAAGGTTAATGACGTTGATAAAATAAATATATTAAGTATATATTAATTGTGCTGACATAAATTAATAAGTCAATAAAATTGTGTCATGTTACAGATATGTTTTGGTATTTGTCACTTAATGAAAGTATTCTATTGAGCACATTTTTTTATTAACGATAAGAGATAAAACGGGGTTAACACATATAAACCCCATTGATAAATACATCATACACATATGGGTGACTTTAACCAATGGGGGTTGGTCCAAGTGGTAAGCAGCTTGGTATCGCTTAAGCAAGGTCCCGAGTTCGAGATCTTGTGTACGCAGTTATCCCCGCTGGGAGACTCACCCGCCATAGCCAGGTGCGCGACCCGGGTCGACCCGGATTAGTCAAGGCTAAGCCTTGGATACCGGGCATGCAACCTAAAAAAAAAAATATGGGTGACTTTATTATTTTACAAACGCATGATTTTGTTTAGCTAAAATCGACATATCCATTGTCAAGTTTAGGTTTTTTAAAATAATAATAATAATTAAAACTTGAAATCAACACCCAGGGTATCGATTCCAGGCATAGTTATTAAAATCGCGATTTAACACGTAAAATCGTACGATTTTACGAGTTTAGGTTGTAAAATCGAGCTAACCCGCATGTAAACTCGTTTCTGGGTAAAATCAGGTAAACTCGGGTAAACTCGCATAAAATCGCGAGTTTACTCCCGATTTTACGAGTTTACCCACAAGGCAGGTTTTTTTTTTTTAAGAAACAAAACAAGTTTGATATTGTTTTCCATAACTATGAGTTTTTAGATTTAGGTCATTTAAGTATTTTAGAGTTATCATTTACAGTTGCGCCTACAATCGTGCTCCGTTGTGCTCCGTCGTTGCTTGTGCGTCGTATATATTTCATCCTTTGCTCAGGGATCTTTCCCACCAGGGTGCGTGACCTCGGATTGCTATTTGTGCTTTAGTGTTCTATATTGAAGACATCATCGTCACAAATTCGCTTCTTGTGATGTTCAGTAGTCAATACTATATATTATGTTATATGTATTATGTATGAATTGAACTTAGAACTCATATATTTCATCTTTATTTATGCTTTGTTATGGATATAAATGTATTTATGAATTTCAAGTTTTATTAAATATATTTTTGTAGCATAATAATTTTTTAAAATATTTTTTTAATATTTTTTTAATAATAGGTAAACTCGTACGAGTTTACGATCCTAGTTTACGATCCGAGTTTACGGAGGCTCCACGAGTTTACTTAAACTCGCGAGTTTGATAACCATGATTCCAGGTATTGTATGGCATCAGGGACTAAAATTAGCAATGCACATATCGATTTCAGGAAAAATTGCACATGGGCTTGAAATCGGCACTGTCAGTGCCAATTTCAGGTAAACAGTGAAAAAAAATAACCCGCACCAACCCATAAATCTCCATCTATAAATAGTCACTACTATTCTCTTCTCTTCTCACTCAATTTTCTCATCACATATTGTCCTCTGTAAACACATTTTCTTTACTCTTCTTGTTTTCTAATTTTTTTTCTACAGTGTCCATATCCATTTTATATTTTAGGGAAGGTAGTGCCACTTTTATTTTTTATAATGGTTCTGTGAAAAAATCTGATATTAAAGGAGTTAAGTTTGTTAATGAGAATGATGTCGAGTTTGTTATAATGTAGCCCTCTATGTCGTTATCTATTTGCATTGTGCAATTTATTCTCATTTTAATAGAAGAGTCGAAAGAATCAGATATAAGACTCCTGTGTCTTTCATTAATTGAGTTGTTAAATATCGTTCTGTTACGATATCGAACGACCTCTAGGTGCAACACATGTTTTATTTGTATGAGACTTATAAGGCAAGCCTCGGTGGCATCGAATTGTTTGTCAACTTTGAGGAAGTTGTTCCTAATATTGATAATGAATGTGGTCCAAGTTCAAATTCAACACAGCAGGATAACGTTACACCAACATTACTATCGGGCGATGAGATGTTCGCTAACATAGATGACGATGTTAGTTGGAGTGAGCATAAAAGTGATATGTCTGAAGACAATGGAATTGACGATGATTTATGTATTGTTAATTATTAATATTTTACGATAATAATCATCTTAAAGTTAGCAGAATTGGAAAAGTGTGTTCTACACTTGCCTCGTGAAGAGGATCTTGTGTATCAGAAAAAAAAAATTCTTTGTTGACTAATGAAAGATATGTTTATTAAAATTAAATTGTTATTTTTATTTAATTATACAAATCATTTTAATTGGGCTTAATTTAATGTGTTTATAAGAATAATTAATTTTAGATTTATAATTCTATAATCGTCTTAAAATTAACAAAGATAGAAAACTATGCTCTACACTCGCCTCGTGAAGAGGATCTTGTATATCAGGAAAAAAAATCTTTGTTGACTAATGAGAGATCCATTTATTAAAATTAATTAGTTATTTTTATGTAATTATTCACATCATCTTAATAGGGCTTTATTTAATGTGCTAATGAGAATAATTAATTTTAGATTTATAATTCTATAATTGTATTAAAATTAGCAAAGATGGAAAAGTATGTTATGCATTCGCCTTGTGAAGAGGATCTTGTGTATCATAAAAAAAAAAAACAATTTCTATTGACTAATGAGAGATCCGGTTTAAAAATTACAGATAATGAAGACGATGAACACTGCACGGTCCACCGTCTTTTCTACGCACATTTGATGTTGACGGTATGCGTGCAACAGAATTTGGTGACATGGAAAATGATTATGGTGCAACAAATGATCTCTACATAGGGAGAATTTTCAATGATAAAGATGCAATCAAAGTAGCTATTATAAACCATTGCATATGTATCGGGGCGGGTTATAAAGTGAAGGAGTCATAACCGATGACATACTATTGCAAATGATAATACTTTGTCAGTGGGTGTCAATGGCTTATTAGGGCGGCCATGAAAAATAACAACTACTTCTGGAAAGTTACTAAGTACAATGGTCGTCACAGTTGCGTTGTCTCAACACTTACCCAAGATCACTCCAAACTGACTTCTGAGGACATTGCTGGGATGATTTTGGCGCAGATACGAACAGCGCCAAAGATGTCAGTAAAAGCCATTCAGGCAAGTGTTATGGACCGACACGAATACTGGCCGTCATACCGGAAGGCATGACTAGCAAATCAAAAAGCAATTGCACAAGTGTACGACAATTGGGAAGATTTATACAATGAGTTGTCATATTGGTTGCTTGTATTGAAGCATTTTGATGATTCGTGCCCAGTTGAAATGGATACTGTCGATGATTACAATGCTAATGGATCATTGCAGACAGGTGTTAAAATATTTGGACGTGCGTTTTGGAGTTTTGGGTCTTGCATTAAGGCATTCAGTTACTACAAACCAATGATCCAGGTTTATGGAACACATTTATATGGGCAATACAAGGGTTTTTTATTGATGGCATCAACATAAGACGACAATCAGAATATTTTTCCCATTGCTTTTGCAATTGTTGAGGGGAAAACAACAGATGCCTGACATTTTTTTTACTGTGGTTTACGAAGTGTTACCACAAGTAGCAGGAGGAATTGGGTTGATATCCGATTGCCACAAGTCAATAAAATTAGCAGTACAACGAATGGATGGTCATTGAGCCTACCACCTCTACTGCTTTAGACACATTGCGCAAAATTTTGCCAGGCATTTCAAGGTTAAGTACATGGAAAAACTAGTTAAGGGTATTGGTAAGTTACACTTGTGTGCGCTTTTAGTTGTACTTGTGAATTATGATTTACTGCTTTATTTCATACCAACTTCGTTGTTGACAAATAGGCAGGTCATTCGAGCACAATTGAGTAGTACAACCGTCGATACGAGAGATTATGCAAGCACAACAAAGATTATGTAGCTTTGATAGATGGTATTCCAAGAGAAAAGTGGATTTGTGCATTCGATGGCAGGCATCATTGCTCTCATATGACAACCAACTTGGCCGAGTCGATGAACTCAAAGTTTTTGGAGACTCACAATTTTCCCATTATGGCGTTGATTCAAGAGACGTATTTAAAGACGGCTGCTCTGTTTGTTGAGCGTAAAAGGAGTGTGCATGCTTGAATAACGCGGGACATGAATTTTTCGATTATCTCGTAAAAATACTCGAAGAAATCCTCCCACAAGCCGAATTGTTGTAGGTAATTATCACACTATAGTATTTTACCATAATGTTTGATATATCATTATTTAATATTGAATACATTCACACTTATAGATGCAGATGTTCAATTTTTGTAGAGTAAATAAATTATTTTAGTGTAAGAATTTGTCGTCAGGGAATGATTACAAGGTTGATCTGAGGACAAAGTACTGTGATTGTGGTACCTTTCAGCGATATAAGTTTCCATGCGTTCATGTCGTTGCATCTTGTAACAATGCTGGTATTGATTGTAGAGCTTACATTGATAAAGTATATAACATGGACAACCTTTGTAATGCATATGATGGAGAATTTTTCATTGTCGGTCACAAATCGACGTGGTCGCAATTGCAAGATCCGTTAAACCAAGAAGGCTGAGATCAACTCGTTACTGCAGTGAAACAGATTCAAGTGATGGTCAACGAGGAAGATGTTGTGCCCTTTGTCAGGGCTCAGGCCACACTAGTACCCAATGCCCTCACATTGGTACGGGTCCTAGCCATTAATGTAAACTTGTTAAATTCATGTAATTAAGGTTGACAAGTGTTTAATTGAACAAATGTTTAATTGAACAAGTGTTTATTACTAACAATATTACAATATAAGAATAATATTTAATCTGTATCGCTATGAATTGTCAGTTTCTGTTGGATCCTGATCATTTTCCGTCGGAGCCTTTGATGACTTATATCTATCAAATGCCCTTATTGCCCCACGATCTTGAAGTTTATATCTCAACAATGCATGCACTTGACCTTCACCAGTCGCGGGGCCTCTACCTCTATTGGTAGAGCGGCCCAATAATGCTTGTCATCCTCTTTGCACCACCGGCCTCACCATATTTATCAATATGTTCCCCTTTCGACCACTGCTAGGTGAAGGTGGTGTAGGAGTTGGCCTCACTTAATCATTTATCGGCTAGTGAACCATATCGACATCTTCTTCAGGTAACTCGTTCAGATCAAAAAGTAATATCGGAGTTGAGGGTTCAAAACCACCTCTACAGACATCAACAAATCTTTTCATGGATTATTGATGTAGCTCAACAAATCTTGAAGAAGATCCTACATGAAAGAACCTTCTACCAAATGTATGTGATTGAGAAGATCCTTCACCAGTGTATGAAGATCTTACTTGGAATGAATGTCTATACGAAGGTTCAACATGAGGTTCACGATTAGAACCGTTAGATGACGATGACCCAGGTGCAAACAATTCATAGTTCTCATCAATTTGTTGCAGCTATTGCTCAATAGCCAATGACGGCATATCACCATATTGTTCGTCTAACCAATTCAAAACAAGAGTATTGAAACTACGGTGAAAGGTACTTGGCTTTGGGATATAAACTTCTTCAAGCAGTGATTGAGGCTAATGATTGAAGAAATCCTGCGAGGCAGCATAGGCAAAGAATTGTGGCATGGGCGGTGAATGAGGAAATGCATGATCAAAGAAAATTTGCTGTGGGGCATGGCCAAAAAAATCCTGTGGTGGGGCCACATAACCATGAGGAGGCAAGGGAAAATACGTTTGCCAAACCTCAGGCAAATCATCAGTATGATATTCCCTCAGCAAAAAACATTGACCATTGTGCTTCTACCATTGCCAGTAGTCCTTTGAAGGCCTGTAAGAAATAACTTGTTCATCTCCAGAGGAACGCGATTCATCCACCATTGAATCCATTATTCATGTCTTTGCATCCAATTAATCAATGTTAGGGCCACTTGATTCCCCCTCAGATCTCGATCACAAGCATTCCCCATGACACTACTGCTAGGTCCAACGGGCAACGTCTATACTAACCCGAATTGTCGCATAACATGGTCAGCAGCAGGTCACTTGACTATCTCAAAACAAACGAGCGGGCAGACTACTAACCACATATGTCTCATATTCTTCACTGCTATTGGAATGACAACATTAATTGCTGGATGCCGATATGGTTGCCAAATAAACAGCATAAAAAGACAAATTTAGATACAAATATTATCAATATGCAATATAAAACATATATAAAATTTTAATTAATGCATATCTCATATGGGCGCATTTGTTCAAGGTGGTTTCTCACTTCTAATAGCGAAGTAGGTTGACTACGATGTGTATATGCGTATGCTGACCATCTGAAAATTCGTATATTATTTGAATTAACAAATAAAAAATCTTTATATTATAAAAATCAACAAACAATAAATTATTTGATTATTAAATTGAAGACACAAAAAAAAAATTACTACAAAGCAAAGGAAAAGGGTAATGGTCTGGGTCATGTGGGGTAGGAGCTAGTACCGGAAATCTATAAAATGCTCACGTCTAGAGGAGCACCATACAACCACAGATTCCTGCACATGTCGCGCGCGTAGCACAACATCATGACCTGCCAAGTACATCTAGGACAACTAACTCCCAACTGTACGATCTGATTACTTTCAAATTACGAAGCAACACCAAGTACTTCGAATGAACCCAATTTCAGTGCTTGTTGCAAAATAGAATCGCAAACAACTGCAACATATATTCACGACCATGCCACTCCAGTATTTGCTACATGCCATGTTCATCAAAATCAGCGTGGATTTCAGCAGCAAAATGGTGACGTAACCATACCGCAAATATGAACAATCCTGTCATATCACGAGGGTTAGGAACTGCTTCAAGTAGTTCATGACACAAATGTTCGAAATCTACTCCCAATAATATTGTGTCAGGTCTTGTCATAGGTAGGCCATCACATCGGATTCTCAGTAACATTGTCACATTTTCCAATGTTACGACACACTTACCTTTAGGAAGATTAAATGTGTATGTTTCTAGTCTCCAATGTTCGACAAGTGCATTAATAAGGTTATGGTTTATCTGCATAGCAGACATTGTAGCCACCTCATACAAAGTAGCATTTTTTAGGTAGTGTCATATCAGGGGATTATGTGACTCAATGTTTTCGTGTCTATTTCTTAACCCTGTAATAATAAAAATATTAATAAACAAAAAATATGTAGTAGAGCATAGATAAAAATAATAATTTAACAACAAATACTTATCAAGAGATTTTTTTGAAATATCAAAGTGAGCTCAAATTTTTTGTACACAGGATCCTCAAAGTAAGACAAATGTATAACATACTCCGTGTCTCAGTCTATAACAACATAATTACAAATAACATATGAATTAACTGAAACATTAATAATAATAATAATATACTTATCAACATATCTCATTATTTTGCATAATTACTTCAAAAATATGATCAGTAGAAATCACAATCTTGTCTACGTGACCTCTAGCCATATTTACTTATATTTTTTTTTCAATAGACTCCACAATAATAGTATATTTTAAAAACCAGCTAAGTGAAAAAGAAAAGAAGAAGAGGGATCAGATAGAAGTTTAAATGTGAGAAGATAAGAGTTTGGGACGTGTGTGTATAGTTGAGGGAAAGATGGGGCATTCAATTTAGTTAAAAGGCGCGGTCACTGAGTTTACCTGAAATCGACACTACTGACGCCAATTTTAGGCTTGTCACCCGTGCATCTGACAGGAAAAGCTACAACGGGTTCTCATTTTTTGTGTGCCTGAAATCGGCACTTTGGGCTCCAATTTCAGGTATTGTCCCTGAGCCCATTTCACGATTTTATATGCAACCTGAAATCGGTAAATGGGCCGCAGATTTCAAGAAAAAAAATCATACAATCGTGAAATTCATACATGACTCATATTTTAGATTTTTGTTGCTTTGAGTTCATTTTTTTTTGGTTAAAAAACTCAGATAAATCATAAATTTTTATGTGAAAAAATAATATGAAAAACTCCATTCCCATCCGGGCTACTATATTAAAGTACTTTGTTTAACAAAAAAATATATAAAAGGAAATTGATGAAAATGGGCAAGTATTTTGGTTGGCTGAAATCTAGGCTATCCAATAGGGGATGATCTACAAAGCGTAGAAGTAGAAGACTTACCAGAAATTCTTAAATGCTTTCATTACAAGAAACCAAATATGATGTCCTAATCTATTCACAATTTTACATCACAATCATTATTACATTAAAAGGTAAAAAATAATAATAACACACACAACTAAAATAGTAAAAATCATAAGAGTGAAACATATCATCACTTTTTACACACATGACACTTATGGTATGTTTGGTTTACCATGCAGAAACTTCCAAATCATGGTTGACTCTAAATTTTAGAGTTTGTAAAATATTAATCATTCCTAGAAGGGGGTTACCAATATTTTGGTAGCATATACCCAAAAAGGGGCAAATAATCAAAAGATTCAATGTCAATTATTACCACTCTTTCACTCTGCATTATTACAAAAGTCTTGTTTGGTTGTCCTCTTTTTTGGTACATAAAAATAAAAAATAAAAGGTAAATGTCCTAATTAATTCATAAATTTTTTTATTTGTATTTATATTAGTCATTCACTATAAAAAAGATTTTAATTGGTCTCGGACATTTTAATATTACTCTCATTAACCCTGTATATTTTAGATGAAAAATTTAAAAATTAATCAGGACATTTCTTGAAAAATAAAAATATTACCCTCTTCCACAGTTTCACTTTTTCTTCCATTCTGATTTCTCTTTCTCTTACCTCACATTCACACTTTTTCTCTGTTTTCACTCAAATCCACCAAACATGAGTGTCACTCTCACTTCACTCACCCTTTTCCCCTGAGCTCTGAAGCTCAAAGTTGCCCCCTCTTAACTCCACTTGTTCATGCCACTGTTCTTGCAAAAGCTCAAATTTTATTTTTATTTTTTGAGATCTGGGGCATCTAGGGTTTTGTGCTGAGCTTTGTAAATTAGGGTTTTTTATTTTGTGGGGGGGAAGGGTTCAATTGCATGATGCTGGATTTGAATGTGGTAGTGGGTTCTGTTGGGTGCTGAAGATCTTGGGCTTATGAAAACTATAAGGGTTGGGTATTGCATTGGAAATGGATTTGGATGATGATGCTGTGTAGCTAGCTAGCTTAAGCTTGTTCTTGCTTCAAATTTTGGAACTTTTGGGGAGGGTGGGGGGTGGTGGGGTGTGCTGTGAGATAGCCAAATATGAATGGTTTTGGATTCAAGGGAGATAGAAAACTTGCTTGGTTAATGCTTTTGTTGATGGTAAACTAGTTGTTGAATGCTATTGGACTTGGGGTTGAAGGGCCTAGCTAAGAGGGTTGGGGTGTTTTGTTTTTACTAGCTTGGAACTTTGTCTGTAGCTTAAAGTATGAAGCTTTCTTCTACAGGATTTGATCAACCGGCTGAAGAAGAAGGTAAGCTCTTTCTTTATGCTGCTGATCCCACTTTGATTTTCTTTATATATTTCCTATTTTTGTCTTTACCCTTGTTTGTTAGTGTAGTTGTTCTTATTCACGGAGGTAGTTAATGCATGTTAAGCTCAACTTACTGGCTTCTTAACATTTAATTCTTACTGATTTATACTTACTTCTTATGCACTGAAGCTTAGTCTGCAAGTATGTTAAGGTCTTGGTTTTAAGTGTTGGGTTCATATTACTATTATATATAGTTGTTAATGTTATCTGTTCCTATTTGTGTACTGGAGTTTGGATTCTGGTGTCTTTCAACTTATAAAATACGCAGTGGATTTAATATATTCATGATTGATATTATGCGCTTGCAGACTGGGCTGTGGTGTCCTTTTGACTTATCTTCTATAATTACATGACCAACATTGTGAATGGTTGATTTCATGTGCATTTATTTTGGCCTGTGATTGTTGTGTAGGGGAGAAAAAAACTTTGAATTCTGAACTATGGCATGCATGTGCTGGACCTCTGGTTTCTCTACCGCCCCTTGGAAGTCGTGTTGTATACTTTCCCCAAGGTCACAGTGAGCAGGTCAGTAATGCTATTTTTATCTATAAGTTTGATTTAGCACGCTGTAGTTGATTTTGTTGTTTTCATGGATAGTTGGTGAAGTGATTATGCCCATGAAAGTGCATGAGATCATGTTTATCAGAAAATGAGAACCCCATTTACTAGATCTTAGTACATTCATGCTATTTCAATCTGTTCGCTCGATATCAGCGGATTAGACTTCAACTCATTGCTTTGTGTGTACCTGGTGAAAGCAGTTATGCCTGTGCCAGTGCAAGCTCATAATATTAAGACAACATATATTCGATATTTGACATGAGAGAAGAGAGTCAAGTTTCTAAAAAAAAAAAAAAAAAATTAAAGCCAGGGAGGGGATCAGACTAAACGGTTGTCTTTCTTATGTATTGTTTACCTGACTTGTTAACTAATAACGCCCTATACGTTATATTTGTATTTGATGTTCTTCAGTTATTTGACAAATTTAGGTGTTGACTTTACAGGTTGCTGCTTCAACCAACAGGGAAGCAGATGCACATATTCCTAATTACCCTAACTTGCCGCCACAGCTTATCTGTCAGCTTCACAATGTGACGATGCATGTAAGTAATAGTTAGGTTAACTCTGCTTCGGAACATTTTTTTGAGCTTGCATCCTAAGCTTTTAAAAGCATGCTAATTGCAGGCAGATGCTGAAACAGATGAAGTATATGCTCAAATGACTCTGCAACCTCTCAGTCCAGTATGTACTTCTCTCTTACTTGGTACATTCTCTTATTCTTGTTCTTGATCATATCTTGACTTTATTCATTTTGTAGCAAGAGCAAAAGGATGTGTATCTACTTCCGGCAGAATTGGGTACTCCCAGCAAACAACCAACCAACTACTTCTGTAAAACATTAACTGCTAGTGATACCAGCACTCATGGAGGATTTTCTGTTCCTCGAAGAGCAGCTGAAAAAGTCTTTCCTCCCCTTGTAGGTCATGTTGACTTAGTGATTTTGTATACTGTATTTGACTCACAACTATTAGTTTGACAGCCCTTGACCTGGTTGATACTTTTCTTTGTTTCTCAGGATTACTCACAGCAGCCTCCTGCTCAAGAACTAATTGCTAGAGATCTGCATGATAATGAATGGAAATTCAGGCATATATTTCGTGGTAAGTAGCTCAAAGTATCTGGTGCTGTCCTTGAATGTGTTCATTCATGACCTCAATGTAATTAGTTATTCTATGAACTCAAGTCATCGCCTATGGAGTAGCATTTGAAGGACATAGGTTTCATGGGTGTAATTTAATTTCATGTGATATGAGTATAGTGCCTCTGATGCTTCTACATTTGTCATATTGTATACTCATTTACTTTGTTTGATGGTTGTTTGCTTGTGTAACTTTGAGCATATGATACAATTAAAATAGCTTATGTCCTAATTTTGTTAAATTTTAGTTAACATTGGTCAATCTAATTTTTAATTTTCATGGTTAGTATGAAAGCTGTGTTAAGGCTTACTGTAATTGTTGAATATACATTTTATCCTTGGCTCTCCCTTTCCTTCCAAAGAACCTTTTCTGCATCAATTTTGATAAATTGTTTAAAGTGAAACAAGGAATGGTTGATGAGTAACAGTCATGACACCTGAATGTAAATTCTCTAAATTGTCTGGTACGTTTTGGCTTCTTAGTACTTTTCTATTTTCACTTGCAGGTCAGCCCAAAAGGCATCTTCTTACTACAGGGTGGAGTGTCTTTGTTAGTGCTAAGAGGCTTGTTGCTGGTGATTCTGTCCTTTTCATCTGGTACATATAACTGCTATTTCCATTGACTTGAGTCACTTGACCTATCGTAGATTCATTTCCTTTTTCTCTCCTTTCATCTAGTCTGTTAAATCTGAATCCAGGGTTTCAATATTTTTAAACCTAATGGAAATTTATGAGAAGGCTTAGACTAGAAGTCATTTTATATTTGTATTATGTTCAGTCTATTAAAATAATGTCAGTAGGAGCTTCTTGGCCTTATAAATAGGTCTGATCTCATTAGCTTGCCCATCTAGCAAAGTCACCAGTAAATGCATATCCAGTCTGGACCATGGTTGCTTGATCAAAATCTAATGAAAGTAACTTATAAGATATAATTATAACTGTTCTTCCTGTTCTTTATACCAGGAATGACAAAAACCAATTACTCTTGGGTATACGGCGAGCAAATCGTCCACAGACTGTCATGCCATCATCCGTTCTGTCAAGTGATAGCATGCATATTGGTCTCCTTGCCGCTGCAGCTCATGCAGCTGCCACAAATAGCCGCTTCACTATATTCTTTAATCCTAGGTTGGTACCTATATTGCTACTGATCAGAATCATCACACCACAAATCTTACTGAGTTCACTTGGTTTTACTATAGGGCAAGCCCATCCGAATTTGTTATCCCCTTGGCCAAATACATTAAAGCAGTGTATCATACACGAGTTTCTGTCGGTATGCGATTTAGGATGCTCTTTGAGACAGAAGAGTCAAGTGTCCGTCGGTAAGTAGTATGTACCTTTATATTTCACTTATCTTTTTAGTATATTTGTTCCTACTCAATTTAAAATAAAAAATAAAAAATAGCTCGACGCTGATAAGTTCTTCCATATAAACATTGTGTTTTTGTTAATGATTCACCATTACAATATTTGCTTGTCTTTCCTATTGATAAGATCTGAAGTTTTAGTGAATATGTTTCCACGTGAATATTTTCCTATGTCCTTCGGAAAGAGGCCTTGCTTATGAGGATTTTTGGGCATTCATGTATCTACTCACTGTATATTCTTGTCCAGATACATGGGTACTATAACAGGTATTAGTGACTTAGATCCAGTCCGCTGGCCAAATTCACACTGGCGTTCTGTGAAGGTTTGTCACGACTGTTCTGATTCTTCTAGCAACTATGCCTTTGCCATATTACAGAGGTATCTGAGACTATCTAAAAAGAGGATGTAGAATTTAGTTCTTGAACTTTTGCCTGCTGGTGTAGGTTGGCTGGGATGAGTCTACTGCAGGGGAGAGGCAGCCAAGAGTTTCCTTGTGGGAGATTGAACCTTTGACAACATTTCCAATGTATCCATCTCCATTCCCCTTGAGGTTGAGGCGCCCGTGGCCATCGGGATTACCTTCTTTATATGGTATGTAGTAGTTTTGTTTATGCGTTATGGCATTCTCTGAGATATACGACAGTATGCTTTAATTTATTTTGTACTGTGGTAGATGACATCTTTGTGTGTCAAGATTATTATGCCTTATTTTGTGTCGTTAGGGCTCAAGGATGGTGGTGACATGAGCATTAATTCTCCGTTCATGTGGCTTCAAAGTGGGCTTGGGGATCAAGGAATGCAATCTTTGAACTTCCAGGGACTTGGTGTTACACCATGGATGCAACCAAGACTAGATGCATCTATGCCTGGTCTCCAACCAGAAATATACCAAGCAATGACTTCTGCTGCATTCCAGGAAATGAGGACAATGGATCCTTCAAAATCCCCGTCCCAGTCTCTCTTGCAGTTTCAGCAGACTTCAAATGTTCCTTGTGCTTATGCGCCTGAACTACAGAGACAAGTATTGCCACAATCTCAGCCCCAAAATACGCTTCTGCGCAATTTTCAAGAAAACCAGGCACCTGCTCAGTCACAAATTTTGCAGCAACAGTTGCATCGTTACCACCCATATAGTGATCAGCGGCAACAGCAGCAGCAACTTAAAAACATGCCTGTTCAGCAGCAGATACCAAATGTCATCTCTCCTTTGTCTAATTTTCCTTCGGCTACCCAGCCTCAATCTCCATCCATGCAAGCCCTAGCTTCACATTGCCAGCAGCAAAATTTTCATGAGTCCATCAGGAATCATATTTCCAGCTCTGATGTTTCCCCTATCCAGAGTCTACTAGGTTCATTCTCCCAGGATGGAGCATCCCAGTTACTTAACATGAATGGATCCAATTCCCTCATGTCTTCTGGGTCCTTACTACCCAAGCGAATGAATGTCGAACCTCAGCTACCATCCACTGCTGCTCAGTGTGTATTGCCACAGGTTGAAAACTTGGGAACATCACAGTCAAATATGTCTGAATTTGCTGCTTTGCCTCCATTTCCTGGAAGAGAACATTCTGCATACCAAGGTGCAGCTGATCCTCATAGCAATCTTTTGTTTGGGATTAACATTGATCCTCCTTCTCTTATGCTGCAAAATGGCATGGCAAACCTGAAAAACATAGGCAATGTGAATGATCCATTGTCATTGCCATTTTCTGCATCAAATTGTGGTGGTGCTACAGACACTGATTTCCCCCTTAGTTCAAACATGACAACGTCAAGTTGTGTGGATGAATCGGGATTCTTGCAGTCTTCTGAAAATGTAGATCAAGCAAATACACCAACTGGAACCTTTGTCAAGGTAATAACTGTTTTTTTTTTTTTGGTTTGTAGGTGGTATGCCTTTATGTACACATTTTAAGTGTATGTGTGACCTAAGCTATGTTTGGGAGGGTGGCTAAGGAGCGAGTAGCAAGGAAGGGAAGGGCTAAAGTTAAGTGTATTTGGAAGTGATTTATGGCCAAGGAGGGACACCTTGTCCTTCATGTGTTAGTCCCTTCCACTCCTTCCCTTTCTCTTCTTATCCATTATTAGCCATTCCCTTCCTTCATCAATAAAACTCCCAAACATACCCTAAAATAAGCATCATGTTACAAGCATCGTGTTATAAATTATACAGTGGACTCAAGCTACATGTTAGATATATTTATGACATTAATTTCAAGTGGTTGCTCTCTACTGTCTTGGACTACTACACTAATTTTGTTTGTTGATGAATGTGTAATTTTGACAGGTTCACAAGTCAGGGTCCTTCGGCAGGTCACTGGACATTTCTAAGTTCAGCAGCTATGATGAGCTGCGCAGTGAACTCGCTCGCTTGTTTGGCCTTGAAGGCCAACTAGAGGACCCTCAGAGATCAGGCTGGCAGCTTGTATTTATTGATCGGGAGAATGATATTCTCCTTCTTGGTGATGATCCTTGGCAGTAAGTCAACATGTACCAGTATTTCTTTATGTTCAAGTTGTAAAATCTCAGTTGTTTAATTGATCAATGACTTGAGTTTTCATTACTGTCATATCATTTGCTTCCTCCATGGTCAGTGGTTTGTTTCCCCCATATTTCAACATGTTGAAGTTTTACAGATTTTTGGAATTCTAAATTTATGGGTCTCAACTAAACTATTAGTTGTGCTAATTTTGTGTTTCTTTGTTAACTTTTTGGTCATTGATGCTGACTAAATATTTTTGCTTTGGGACTACTGGAATCATAGGCAATGCAGAGTTATTTAGTAACTCATGTCATCCTAAGTATCTAAATACGATATGATTAAGAAAGAATGTATTAGAAAGAAAGTTGGGATAAAGCTTATTGTGAAAAGGATGGTATTTGGGTGTGTGTGGAGAAGGCCGGTAGAAGTTCTAGTAAGAAGAGTAGATCACATGGAGAGTAGTTCAGTAGTTAGAGGTAGAGGCATGAAACTATTAACAAGATTTAGATTTTAATGATTTGAATGGAAACATGATTTATGATATGACACTATGGTGTTGTCTAGTTTTTGTAGCTGACCCCACCTAGTACGCGCACTAGACTTACTATTATTGATGATTCTTGAATATGTACATAAAACATTTACACGATGTTTTGGTGCAGGGAGTTTGTGAACAGTGTGTGGTCCATCAAGATACTGTCTCCACTTGAAGTGCAACAAATGGGCAAAGGACTCATTGCTTCTACTTCTGCCCCTAGTCACAAACCTTCTAGTACTAGCAACTCTTGTGAAACTTATGTGAGTAGACAAGAGTTGAGAAGTTCTACCAATGGCATGGCATCCATGGGATCTCTTCACTACTAGAGCAGATTCTCCATCCAATGAAATCTTTGTCTAAAAAATTATTATGGTGGCAGAATATTTATGTTGCAAGTGTTTCTTTTGTATGGATTGGGTACATCATTCTTATACGCCTTAATTAATGGTTGAGATGTATTTGCTTATATGCAAAGGTCTATCTATACAAATCAACAGCAAATGACTGTAAATTATAGTAGGCGAAACATGTTTATGTAATGGTTAGTTGCTTATAGCAGTTTATTATATATTATCACTTTTCCTACAACTGAAATATGGGATCTTATGTGTTGCTTCATTTGCTTATATTATATACTCACCAACATCATTTTCATCATAATCAACAAATATGGTTCTGCGCCACTGACAAATTTTGCTGCACAGTTTCAAAAGGGTAAATAAAACTTTTTGTGATAACTGACAAACAAACAATCTTGTTTGAACAATCTCTGACCTACGCATTTACGGGAAATAACAGTGCACAATTTTTTTTCCATTAATAACTTTGGCAGTTTTTTAGGTAGTTTGTTTTATTAATAAATAACCCCTTCTTAGCCTTTTTTATTATTTTAAAAATTATTAATATTTTCACTCTTTTTTTTTTTTTTTAAATTTTGCTGTCTATGTTAAATACGTGACAAGGCACACTAGTGTTACATAAAGACCATTTCAAGTGGTTATATATTTGTTTGTGCAAAAGATAATAATGAACAAAAATAGATAACAATGCATGAATAACGTATAAAATATAATAAGATAAAATTATCATAGAACACAATAATTATGTGAGATCCATGAATAATTATTCTCAATGTATTTTGTATGTTGTCTATGTATTATTGTTCACTTTTATTGTCTATGTAACATAACTGAAATGTATTAGACACGGTTAGGAAGTAATTCTTTATGAATTTTATAGTGGTGTTTGCATAATTATTTCAATGAAGAACAAAGAAATCTAACGAAATTTATTATTTTTACATCAAATTCATTTGAGACGTCTAAATTAAAGGCAACCCCTTTTTGGGTAAGAAGATGGATACAAAGAGTAGTGAGAATTGACCCAAAGTAAAATGAATTTCTATAATTTTTCATATTCTCAATTTTGTTTGTGAACTATGAGAATTATTTTTATGCACTAATTGTATAAAACACTAGTATCTAATAAAAGTTTAACAAATAATTATGTCATCTTCGGTAGAAGCATAAACTTACTTTTAAAAACAGGTTATCATAAATTGTTAAATTTCTATTAGAGGAGAAGGCTTAAATGAATCTTATAAAATCTTGTTAAATTGTCGCCGTCCTCCTCCTCCTCCCTCGAACTCCCTAACCGCCAAATCCTTCAGCTCCAACGAGTTCCCCGTCGACGACACCTTCCCCGAAAACATCGTCTCCAAGGACAGAGAGACGTAGCGAGAAAGAGAGCTCGTAAGAGAGAACAGAAATGGGAGGCACCACCGCCGGCCACCTCCGAGTTCGAAGAGAGGGAGTGAAGGCAGAGAAAGGAGGAGGTCACGACGGGAGTGAGGGCGACACTGCCGGCCACCAGCCTCTCTCACCCAGATTTTTTTATTTCTTATTTTTCTGTTTCGTGAGGACGTTTCTGGGAGAGGAGGCGGAGGCCGGTGGTGGTGGGGCGAGGCTGGTGTGCTACTCACACCTGCAACCAGTTTGGGAAGGATTGATTGTTTCATGGTCCACCAAAAGTGTATGACAAATTAAAATTCTAGGGTGCATGTCAGTCTTCTTAGAGTTTTTTACTGTATTATCCCTGTCATAGAACTATATTATCGAAATACCTTGATTTGAAAATTTATTACGGGATTCGTCAACCGTGTTGGCGAATTGCGTACGAAATAATTTTATTTTTTTAATTTGTTTAATTAAAATGTAAGTAAATATTGCGAAAATCATGGGTTCCTAAGTAAGCTTCAAAAATTTAAAAAATATTTTTACAAAAATACCAAGATACTATTTATCGTTGTTGTTTTGGTAAAAAGAGTTGAGAAGGGAGTTGGGCTCGCGCGCATGAGTTCAAGCCAGTTGGGTTCTTCAAAGTGCAAATCGATGGCTTCTCCCCACGCGCACGATAAATAGTGTTCCGATCTTTTTACAAAAATATTTTTTGGATTTTTGTAGCTTACCTAGAAACTCATGATTTTCGCATGTATTGAATTCTCCGTCCATCATGTGCTAACATAACACATATATGAATATTTACTTACATTTTAATTAAACAAATTAAAAAAATTAAAATTGTTCCGTACGCAATTCGCCAACACGATTGGCGAATCCTAACCACTCGTGCCACGTTAGCCAAACTGTGATAATCCTGTAATAAATTTTTAAACGAAAGTATTTCGATAATATGTTTCTATGGCAAGGATAATACAGTAAAACACTCGTCTTCTCATCATTCAAAATGGGCAGAAATCCACCTCAATACGGGAACAATGAATGAGAATACTAAATTGTGGTCGCTTTGTGAATATTATTAAAATGTGGTCCTCAAAAGCAATTCTTGTGATAGTTGGGCAAATTATGCAACCTTCGGGAAGAGGAAATTGTGGTCGTTCTTCCCATTCTTCTTCACCAAGAGAATATATTATATTATTACCATTTTACATGATTTGCCTAAGAAGTAGACAATTTATAATAGAGGTAAAAGATAAAATCTGTCTAAATATAGTGAAGAGTATTATTTTTATTATGTTCACCCATAATTTGTTTATTAATCAGGTGAATTACCATTCACTAGTCGATAAATATATTATTTTAATAACTTAATAAATGATATGTTTATTACTACATTTTAATAATTAATAATTTTTCTCCGTATTTTCACATATTATACAACTGATTATCTTATTATCGTATTAAAATTTTTTAGCCCAAAATATATCAGCTTAAATATAATTTTTTATTTATTTATAAATAAACAGTTAATAATAATAATAATAATAATAATAATAATAATAATAATAATAATAATAATAATAATAAACAAATCTCCAATAAATCTCAGCTGCCGCCTGCCAGAGTCACTTGCTCAACAGAACCGAGTCCTTTGCCGCAGAATAATCGCTCCCGCCGCCGCCGCTGCTCCGGTGCTCCCTCAGAACGTTGCGGTTGAACATCGTGGTAACTTCTTTCGTGTCATTTCATCAATTTCCCAATTTTTTTTTTCACTTCAATTTCATGTATTGATGTTGAAAACACTCAAACCCCCAATCCATGTGTGTATAACCATGCTAGTTTGCTCCAAAATCCAATCTTTCCCACTCTGCACAACCGCACTTGGAAAATTGGATTGTGGGGGTGACACTTCTGATAGTAGTGATGACACAGAGTGGGAGAAATTGCTCAAACCCTTTGGCCTCAAACAGCTTCGTAGGTCACTGAACCCTATTAGCCCCTCACAGCTTTCAAGACTGCTGCTTCTACCACTTGACATACCCACTTCAATGGAGTTGTTCGAAAAAGCTGGTTCCCAAAAGGGTTATTGCCACTCCTTTGATGTTTACTATGTGTTGATTGATAAGCTTGGTTCAGCTGGGGATTTCAAAACCATTGACATGTTGTTGAGGCAAATGAAGGAAGATGGGGTTGTGTTCAAAGAATCACTCTTTCTCATGATCATGAGGCATTATGGGAGAGCCAGCTCACCTGGCCAGGCAACCCGGCTCTTGTTGGATATGTGGGGTGTTTATTCTTGCCACCCCACTTTTAAATCCTACAATGTTGTGTTGGAGGTTGTGGTTGCCGGGAATTGTCCCAGAGTGGCGCCGAATGTCTTCTATGATATGTTGAGTAGGGGTGTTTCTCCGACGGTTTATACGTTCGGGGTAGTGATGAAGGCGTTGTGTATGGTTAATGAGGTTGATTCGGCTTGCTCGCTGCTGAGGGACATGACGAAGCATGGCTGTGTTCCGAATTCGGTCATTTACCAGACCTTGATTCATGCTCTTTCAGAAAACAATAGAGTTAATGAAGCAATGAAGCTCTTGGAGGAGATGTTTCTGATGGGTTGTGAACCTGATGTTCAGACCTTCAATGATGTTATCCAAGGCCTCTGCCAGGGTAGTCGGGTTCATGAGGCGGCGAAGCTGCTTGATCGAATGCTTGTTCGAGGTTTCAGCGCTGATGCTCTAACTTACGGGTATTTGATGAACGGGTTGTGCAAAATGGGGCAAGTTGATGAAGCAAGGGCATTACTAAGTAAAATTCCCAACCCGAATACCGTGCTTTATAATACATTAATCAATGGCTATGTTGCTAGTGGGCGGTTCGATGAAGCAAAGGATCTTTTGTACAATAACATGGTAATTGCAGGCTATGAGCCTGATGCCTTCACATTTAACATACTGATAGATGGGCTTTGCAAGAAAGGGTGTTTTATCTCTGCTCATGAATTCTTACATGAGATGGTAATGAAAGGCTTCGAGCCCAATGTGATCACATACAACATATTGATAAACGGCTTCTGCAAGCAAGGTCGATTAGAGGAAGCTGCTGAAGTTGTGAATAGCATGTCTGCCAAGGGTATCGGCTTGAATACAGTGGGGTACAATTGCTTGATTTGTGCTCTGTGCAAAGATGGGAAGATTCAAGAAGCTCGACAGCTGTTTGGTGAAATGTCTAGCAAAGGATGTAAACCAGACATTTATACATTTAATTCTTTAATATATGGACTGTGCAAGGATGATAAGATGGAAAAGGCCTTGGGTTTGTATCATGACATGTTCTTGGAGGGTGTTATTGCCAACACTGTAACATACAATACACTCATTCATGCACTTCTCAGGAGAGATTCAATTCAACAAGCATTTAAGCTTGTTGATGAAATGATATTTAGAGGGTGTCCTCTCGACAACATTACGTATAATGGACTTATTAAAGGTCTCTGTAAAACTGGGGCAGTAGAAAAAGGATTGGGATTGTTCGAAGAAATGCTTGGGAAGGGGATTTTTCCTAGTGTTAACTCTTGCAATATTCTAATCAATGCCTATTGTAGAATCGGAAAGGTAAATGATGCTCTTCAATTTCTTCGGGATATGATTCATCGTGGTTTGATACCCGATATAGTCACTTATAACTGCCTTATCAATGGTCTTTGCAAGATTGGTCACGTTCAGGAGGCTTTGAACCTTTTTAACAGGTTACAGGCTGAAGGAGTTCGCCCTGATGCTATTACATATAACACCCTAATCAGCAGATACTGCCATGAGGGATCATTTAATGATGCATATTTGCTCTTATATAAAGGTGTGAATAACGGGTTCATACCTAATAAAATCACTTGGCATGTATTGATAAATTATTTTGTAAAAGAAAGTTTCAAGGGGAGTAAGACCTTCTTCTCGAGTTGATATCGCGGAATGCTATGGTTCTCTTTGAAGCCAACATATTCTACCCAGCTCTCTCTTATATGCTGCTTGATCTCATTTGATTCGTCTGTTGGCATTCTGAATATGAGCTAGTGTTGGTTATCTCTTTTGATCAATCAACTATTCTCATGGGAAAATAGGATCTCAGCATTTGAGCACGTAAATTATATTCAAAATCTGCTTACTTTGATTGCTGGTTGCATTTAGGAGTTTGCAGTTTTGCTGCAAGTTTGCAGAATGATAGCTGATTGATCTTTAGTCATCTCATAAAACTGATCAAAGTTATATGTGGCTGAAGCATAAGCATTCACTTTTGTTTATTATTAGAGGGGAGGATAGCTGGCTGGTTCCGCTGCAGGTTGGAGGTAGTCAAGTGTTTCCTTGTCAGATATTGCACTGTTGGCAGCGTCTTCAATAGTACCGCCCTTTTTAGAGGAAGCCATCCAAGAAAAATCTCGAGTCGAAGAACCGACTTGTATAGCTCGGCGGAGTTTGGCTATGCAAACAGTTTGGGCGGTTGGTAACATTCTCACCGCACTTAAGGTCAAGAAAAAAAAAAACACACCCTTATAGAAGTAAGTGTCTCATGCTTTTGAACATCCTTTGCCGTTTCTGTTTTGACACTCGAATTTTATAGCTGTATCTAGCAAATCAGTTCATGATAATTTTATTATCTTGTTTCTTCTAATTTTTCAGGGAGAAGGTTTCTGTGCTGTTAACACTTATGCTATTCAACTCTGTTATGACTATATATTTCACTGATTGAATTCTTTTGCTGAACATATTCGCACAGGTTTGCTCATTTGTTCTTATAATCGAAGTCCATTTTCTGTACCTTAATGGTTTTAATTAGATATTTTTATATCATGTTATATGCACTTAATAAACTTGGGTTTCATGTTCATTTTGTGCACCATTGCATTGAACTTAACAACTTCCCCCCCCCCTCCTTTTTGGGCAGAATGTCTGATGCTGAGACAAGAATTGTCTCTCTAGAAAATTATTCTTTGCATGAGCTGCTTGGCCTTATTGAAGATTTTCTTATTAGAAGGAAAAGTTATAGTAAACGATACAATACCTTCTGAGACATTGTTGGATTGTGATTTGAGATCCAATGATATTCTGGATTGTGTAAATAAATTTTCTTCTGACGCTGCTTCAAGTGAATGATAAGGGTGTGTTTCGGCGCAACAGTAATGTTGTTGTCTTATGGCTTGGAGGTCATAGGTTCAAATCCTGGAATCAGTCTCGTTGGACCGTCCTTTTATTACTTCAAGTGAACAACTACTGGCATGGAGTATTATATTAGCATCGGAATGTGCTGCAAAACTGATCATGTTGGATTCATTTGTGTTGTGAGGCTTCAGGATTGGAGTTGGTGCTGGTGGATATGATGATCGAGTTGCTTTCATCAGCCATCCAGCATGTTCTAAATCTGTTTCTGGCAATGCTAAAACTTTGAGGAAGTGGTTTTCTCATTTCTGGGCTGGATAAAGATGAGCATAAATTTCTATCTAGCATTTTAAGACCACACCAATGTAATATTACAAGTAGAAATTTTATCTTAGACTTTCACATTAGTTGAAAAATAGGTTCATTGACTTCATTGTTTTGATTTTTCTTTCACTGAATTCGCTCATGAAAATGTTATAGGTTGACAAACTATTCATATACCTCATTGTTAATGCTCCGTCAGTACAAACCTTTACATATATGGAGCATTCCTTAAAAATAACAAAATGCACCCCATCTCATACTCATTAAAATTCCAGTTTGGACCAAAACATAGTTTTAACAGAATCTGATCATATTTTGCATTTGATTGGTTGTAATTTGTTGGACCAATGGTACTAGAAAAGTGGCTCAACTGGTTTGGAACCTTAATGGAGAGGATGACTGAGGGAGGATGAACGACCAAGGCTGGACTTGGCTTTTCGGATTGGGAGGGTGTCGAACTAAAATTTAAACAGCTTGGATTCAAATTGCAATTTTATTAAGCATGGGATGATACGCATTAAGTGCATTCCCTTATCTTTTAGAGTAATGATAGGTATTAATATTTTTTGAGATTATTGTGTGCCTGTGTTTGACATGACGTACAAAGATACCTGTTCGACATATGTTCGAAAATGTCTAAATAAAAAAGTTCACAATTCGGTGTGTCCAAAAGTTTGAGTCTATGTTTGTGTTGTATCTAAGTAAAAAATAAATAATTTATAATAATATTAACCCTTAAAAAATTAACAAATATTAACACAAGAAAATATTTTAAATGTTTTATATATTTTTAAAAAAGTTTAAAAAATATTAAAAATTAATAGTGTGATATTAATAAAAATATTAAGATATATATTAACGCCCGACTGACAATCGCCAAAAAAACGTTGAACGTCAGCCGACCACTGCCAAACGTCGAACATTGGTAAACAACTATTGAAAGTCAGTCGACCAACGCTGGACGCCGAACTATCGAATGTCGACTATTGATTGGCGACCTCCAAATGTCAAACACCAACTGCCCACTGTCAAACGTCAGCTGGCCACTGTGGAACGTTAGCCGACCACTGTCGAAACAGGCCTAGCCTGATAAGGGCCTGCCTGTTCCCACCCCTAGCTCAACTGCCCAACCCTCTTCTCTAGAAAGCTCTCATGCTACAACACTGAGATAGTAAGTGAAGCTGCGTCCGTAGCTGATAATGAATGGAAGAAGCTCAGTTTAAGCGAACTCAAGTGAAAAAAAAATAAGCACCCGAAAATAAGCACCAGAACTCAAGTAAACAAATTAAAGAGAAAATAATAAGCACTCAAAAATAAGTACCAGAAGTGAAACAAATTAAAGAGAAAAATAAGCACGAATTTGGAAACTAAAGTAGATTAATATGTACCAGAAACAATCATCACAATCATAATAATACTCCTCAAATCATAAACTCACCAAAGATCCACAAAATCAACATACATACATACACAACACTATATATATATTACTCTCTACACAACACTATATAGAGCGAGAGATCTATATATATATATATATATATATATAGCACTACTAGTCAAGATTCAACTCCTACTGCAAAATCCACACCCGTAACGAGAGAGAAAAACTCCATGAGCTTCGCACATGCTCAGATCCTGAGACCATATCCAAAGGCGAGACGGCGACGGCGGCGAACAACGACGAGACGGCGGCGGGCGGGAGGAACGTTGTCGCGTCGCGGAGAGAGAAACAACCCGGAACTCGTCGCGGAGAGAAAAAGAACCCCGGACTTGTTGCGGAGAGAGATGAGAGGTACTAGGGTTTGGGAATGGAGATGAGAGAACAGAANGGGTCGGGCCATTTGGGTTTTTTGGTTGGTTATTATAATGGGTGTGCAAAATGGATTTTTTAAGGATTTTGAGTTCACGAAATTTTTTTTAGAAACTAAACCTAAACTTTTTAGTATTATAAAAATTAAAAATTTATTTAACCCTTATTGTTTTAACAGTTTATGTGTAATTTTTTTTTTAATGTGAGAGTACTTTTTTTGCTTTATCAATTTGTTATAACTATTTATTTATTTATTTGGTATATTTTTTCTTTAAAATAATATTAATATAGTCTATTGAAATATCATTAGAAAAATACCAAAAAAAATGGTTTTTAAACTTATGTCATTTCCAGTAATTATACATGTGCAAAAGTAATTTTGATTTACATTATCTATATCACATTCATCTTAGATATAAAAGTATTTAAACATAAATCACGTTACTACCGGCTCAATTTTGACCAAAATCAATTTTGCAAAATCATGATTGAGCTAGCTTTAGTTTGCAAACACTAATCCAAATACACGCTTAACCTCTTCCTAATTTTACTATTTATTCTATTTACTTCTTTCACGCTATCATTTATATTCAATATTTCACATATAAGTTCATGTATGTTAAGGCGCATTAGTAGTAATAATAACAATAATAGCAATAATAATAACATTCCATATTTAATTATTTTAGAAAACAAAAGCAAAATGATATACATTCAAATAAATGAAATTAAAAAAAAAACGATGAACGCTCTGTAAAATCATGATTTAGAAACCCAAAATTAAAAACCTGGATTCAAGTTAAAACCAAGCGACACACCCAAATGTAAAAAATGGCAATGCTATGGGGGTTTAGGGTTTAATGGCGTCATCTCACTGCCGCCGCCACCGCCAGTTCCACCGCCATCTCTTTCCCTCTTCGCTGTTCCGATGCCACTGACAACCCCAAACCTTTCCCCTGTAAATCTCGATTTCTTCTTCATTCCGACATGTCACTCTCACCGAATCAGCCATCGAATCCCGATTCCGCAAATGCCTGCTGCGACGTGGTACCAAAATTTTCTCTTTCGCCTTTTGATTTTCCATTCCTTTCATTTTTATTAGCGCAGAGTAGTAATTAACACCTGGTGTAGTTTATGCTGTAGATTATCACATCTACACTAATTAGTTTGTTCTGTTAGTTAAGTTCATTAGCATCAATTTGTGTGTGTATGTTCAATGCTGATGAAATAGAATGGGGTACCATTCTTCATTCTTTCTTCTCTGTTTGGATTTCAGTGGCAAGAATGCGAGTTTCTCTGCAATTTCCTTTCTTCCTTTTATTTTAAACTCTGATTATTCTCACATTGTCAACACATTGCGTGCAAGATATTTTCCCCCCTTTGGTTGCAAGTGAATTATGATTTGGTTGTTTTTCTCTGTGGCAGTGGAAGAAGAAATGCTCGAAGATTCAAGAGGCACGGAACGCTCTTCGCCAAGCTGTGAAGGTTCTTGAACTCAAAATTAACGAGGTTCAGGCTCACAATGTCAACCTCAAGAAAGGTAACTTGCCTTTCTATTTTTATTTTTCATTTTATTTTATATTATGTCATCTTAAGTTTTTTTTTGGTTCAAATGTTGCGTCTGAATGATAATCAGACTTTATATACAACTATACAATGCAATGTAACATTGTTGTATTCTTTGCAGCATGTGAGGAAGAACGGATGCGGGCCAAAATAGAATCTGACGAAAAGCTTAAAGAATATAATACTAGAGTGTCTTTAGAGAGTGAAGTCTGTAGCTTGAAGTCTGAGATCGCTGCAATTCAGAAGAAACATGGAGGTGATGCTTGGGATAGAAATGAGAGTTTAGAAGGTTTTCAAGCTTGTATAGCTGATAGGGAAAAGGAAATCAGTAGATTGACGGAGCTTTTGGAGGCAGAGAAGAGAAGGGCTGATAGTGAGAAGAAGAATGCAGAGAAGGAGAGAAAGAAAGCTGCCGAAGCTTGGAAGTTAGTTAAAGTGGAGAAGGACAAGAGTGCAGAAAAAGGGATGCAGATTGCCAAAGTTGAAGCAGAGAAGGCTGATGAGTATAAGACTCGGCTTGGCCAATTGGAAAAAGAAGTTAATGAATCAAAAATGAAGTTGGCATCTCAGATTTCTGCCTTTAAAGAGGCGAACAAAAAGTTTGAAGTGGAAAAGCAGAAGATATTAGCAGAAAAAAGGAATGCCGAGTCAGAGATGGCAAAAGCTAAGAAAATGTTGGAGATTGAAAAACAGAAGGTGACTGCAGAAAAGAGGCGTGCAGATGCAGAGATGGTTAAAGTAGAGGAGCAGAAGGCGCTTGCAGAAACTAACTGGAGGAAATGCATGGAAGTGAAATGTTTTGTAGACCAGATGTCTCAGCAGGCAGAAGAGGATAAGCGGACAATTGAGGATTTGAAGCAGAAGATAACTGAGCTCTCATCCCGCCGAAAACCTATAGAAATGGCTGCAGTATCTACTGACATTGGTGTGAAAGCTGAAAGTACTGATGTGAAGCTTTTGAAAAGCCAACTGAAGCTTGAAAAGCTACGAGCAAAGTATGCCAAACAAAAATTCAAGTTGGAAGCAAGTCGTCAAAGCACTTTACGGAATGAATTAGGGCGTCTAAAGATTGATTTCACTCAACTTCTACATCGCCTTGATGTGCTGGATGCATCGTTCTCACCTTTTTCTGGAAAACATGACCAGACTAAGGTTGGTTTCCCTTTGCCAGTTATATATGAAGGCTTATTTGCCATTTTCTACCTCCTCTAACTCTCACAGTTATGTGCATGCATGTGCACACAATAACATACACAAAAGAGCTATTGTTGTTAATTTTATATTAGAAATAAGGTGTTTGGTCTTATATTTTTAAGCCAATGCTCTAGGTCTGGCTTATTCATATGCAGATAAAAGTGTGGAACTGGTTAACTATGTTAAGGATTGTTTTGGTCATGAACTCATTAATCTATGAACTTAATAGTTGGTTCTCTCCTGAATTGATGTCGGAGTTATTTGTGTGGTTATCTATTTTAAAAAAAATAGTTTTGTAGTTATAGATAGCTGGCTTTACCAATTTTAAAAGAAAAATAGTTGTTTTGGTCTTAGGTTAGTGTATCAGGAAGGATTTTTTGTGTGTAGTTTCTTTTGTTAGTTCTCTTTCTATTCTTATTTATATTTGCCTTAACTGTTTTTCTCTGTGCTGGATGATTGCTTTGCAGTCTGAGAAACTATACATGCAGAACTCGGATGTCACAAGACAAGAGTGCAATTTAGATCTGTCTCAGATGCATAGCCAACTTGAAAATGAGCTTCTGCAGACCTGTTGCACAAAAATTGATGCATGTGATCGTTTGAGGAAAACCATGCAGCACACTCCAGTTCTTGCTCTATCTGGTGGAAATTACTCTGAATCCATCCCAGGTATTGAATCTAAATTGAAGACTTGTATTAGAGGATCCAACAGAACAAAGTTACAGAGTTCTGCAGTAAATTCCAGTTCAGAATCTTTTTCTGATGGACAGTTGATGGGCTCACAGGAGACAACTGCTTTCCCAGTTATTGCATCTGCAAAAGTGGACCAGGAGATCTTGAACGCAAGACAAAGCATATGCAACTCATCTGACAAATTTGTTGCTGAGCACCATACGAAGAGAAAACATATGCATGATGAAACAGATTATATTGCAAATTTGTCACCAGAGAATCCCTTTGATTTGCATGGTTTGTTGTATAGAAAAGAAGACAAAAGCTTGGCAGGAGGGAGAGAGATGCTTCATAATCTAAACAGTGTACAGCAAAAGAATGGAAGGGTCCACAAGAAGAGAAAGAAATCTCTTAGTGAAAAAGTGGTCATGGTACCTCAGACTGACAGGGATGCAGAAAAAGGCACAGAAGAGATTAATGCTGAAGTCTATGAGGATGCAAATGTCTGTAGACAGACTTCCTGCCCTGGCTCATATAATTTAGAAACCATGCATTCATGTGGGGATAGGATATGTGATGCTGCAAATATCTTTGATTCTATTATTACTTTTGACAAAGTGACTGATGGAAGTTATATGAAGCTGTTAGAACTAGATAATGCTGCTGATGAGCAACTTTACAGAAGAGCAATGGATTGTCCCTTGTCACCATCTCTCCCAGAAATCGAGTTTCATGAAACATTTGATGTCAATACTTTGGAGCACCCCTTTCCAGAGGAAGCACCCCAAGAAGACATCTCGAGTCAAAGAACAGACCTGTTTCCTTCACCTAGCCTTGATGTAATTAATTTTGAAATCAATTCCAGTGAACAAAAAAATGATGTTTCAGGTGTTTCATATGATTCGCAGAATAAGCCTACACAGTCAAGTGAAACTGAGGTTGTAAAACTAGCACACATGCACACTCAAGAAACTTCTAGGGCTTCATGTCCAGTTGAAATCAATTCCAGTGAACAGAAAAATGATGTTTCTGGTGTTTCATATGATTCGCAGAATAAGCCCACACAGTCAAGTGAAACTGAGGTTGTAAAATTGGCACATATGCACACTCAAGAAACTTCTAGGGCTTCATGCGCAGCAGATGATGAATTTGGACTTATACATAATCAACTTCCTAAATTCTGTGTTGTCTTTTCCGTTATTGAGGACAATAGTATCATATCTAGGATTCTTTTTGCTACAAAAGCTTGTATAGCACGGTGCAGTTTGGCTACGCAAACAGTCTGGGCAGTTGGTAGCATTCTGACTGCACTTAAAATGGAAGAAACACTCTTACCAAAGTAAGTGTCTCATGCTTTTGAATATGCTTTGTTGTTTCTGGTTAATACTCAAAATTTATTGCTGTATCTAGCAAATCAGTTCATGATAATATAATCAATAGACAAATAATGGTGATAATATTAATTTTATTATCTTGTTTCTTCTAATCTTTATCAGGGAGAAGGTTTCTGTGTTGTTAACACTTATGCTATTCAACTTTGTCATGACAACAAGGACATTTGGAAAGCTTTGGGATGGCAATATATTCCACTGTTTGAGTTCTTATGCTGAACATATTCACACAGGTTTGCTCACCTTTTCTCATAATCAACATCCATTTTCTGTACATTAATGTTTTTAATTAAGTATTTTTATAGCATGTTATGTGCACTTCATAAACTTGGGTTTCATGTTCATTTTGTTCATCATTGCATTGAACTTAAACAACATTTCCTTTTTTGGGCAGTCATGTCTGATGCTGAGACAAGAATCCTGTTTTCAGAAAATTATTCTTTGCATGAGCTGCTTGGCCTTATTGAAGATTTTCTTATAGAAGGAAAAGTTATAGTAAACAATACCGTACCTGCTGAGATATTATCAGATTGTGATTTGAGATCCAAGGATTTTCTGGATTGTTTAAATAATTTTTCTTCTGACGTTGCTTCAAGTGAACAATTGCTGGCAGGGAGTATTATATTAGCATCAGTATGTGCAGCAACTGATCAAGTTGGCTTCATCTGTGAGGCTTCATATGATATTTTTAGATTATGCAAATGGGATTCTTTAATGGTGCTGACTATTGTTCATATTTTTGCTTATCTGGGTGGAGAGAAATTTTTTGACTTGGACAGCTTTGGTTCAATGGTGACTGTGTTGAGATCTCTAGTAATTTTTCTCGAGGGTGAGAGCCTATCAGTTGCTACTACTTGTCTTCCTTCAATAGATCAGCTTCATACTGAATTTTGCATAAATCAGAATCGTAAATGCCCATTCTTGGATGGTGCTGAATCCATTGATACAGTTGCATGCCTGCTCTTAGAAGAGATAAAAAACTGTTGCCTTCAAGGGATAGAACAAGTTGCCTTGTCAGATTCTAGACTCATATCAGACCATTATAATGCCAAACAATGGTCTAATCTGGAAGATGTCCTAGCCATTAACAAGAATTGCAATGTTCCTTGCTGTTTTAAAAAGTGCATGGTTTCTGCTACTCAATCAGATCTCTTAAGGAATGTCAGCTTTTGTCACCTTAGTGATGTCCTGTCATTGGTGGAGCTGGTCGCAAACAAAATGGTATTATTCTCATTTTCAAGAAAATATTATCCTGTTTTGTAAATTATATTTTTTGTGCTCTAATTTAGAAGGATGATCCCCATCCCCCCACCCCCTTCAAAAAGGAAAAAAAGTGAGATTAGCTCTCTAAGGAATTGATATTGTGTTGAAATTAATAAAATTCTACAATATGACAGTGGACATGATTCTATTTGTTCACAAAAAGTCATGTCTCTCAGTTCTGGCTATCATTTGCTGGGATAAATGACTAACTGACTTGTTGTGAAGGCCGAAATCTTTCTTCTCTTTGTACCTTTTCCCCTTATCGAATTTATTATTTTATCAAAAATAATTTGTGCTGTTCTAATACTTGTGGAATAACTTATCACTTCATTTTGTTGATGCATTAACACTCAAACCTAATTGCGCGGCTTTCATCTCCAAATGTAGAGCTGGCACGGGACTGACATCAAACTTGTTCCTGAGCTGCTGAATATGCTTGACTCATGTGTAGAGGAGAGATTCGCCATTGCTATCATTGTTCTCCTTGGTCAACTTGGGAGGTAAATTGATCGTTGCATTGATATTGATAGTGTTGTGACTAGTCATGCATGCATAATGTCAAACATGCATATGTACATTCAATCATAGATATGTAGGTTTGCATGTGTGGAGGATATATCGAGGTATGCTTATCATGGGGCTAAAACAAAATTTGGTCGTTGGACAATCCATACTCATGATTTAAGGATCACTTACAGCTTTGATGACCATTTAGTTAAGTCACATAACTTGGTGTTCAAATCTTGACCAGTCATACAACAGTCCATCAGTCGAGAATTTCTCTTCCCATCTCAATATAATGTAATAACCACTATTCTAATTCTAACTTGATATATCTCATAAATAGATATTTGCTTGTCTGGTGAAATCCTAAGGGGTGGTTTTTTATTTTTTATTTTCTATGGATATGTTTTCACTAATAACTTCAAAATGATTCATTGTTTTTATTTTGTTTCATGTTTTCAAGTTTTTGTAAAGGAAATGTTGAAAAGAAGATTTTTGTTGTTTTTTCTATTTCCTTTAAAAATCTTCAAAATAGGAAACAACGTGAAAATAAGGTGACATTTTTGTAATTTATAGTAAAAGCATATCAATTTAGAATGAAAACAGAAAACCAACCAAATAGGCTCCTATTGATTCTACCTCTGTTTCTTTCAGAAACATGACCAGTTATTATTTTTGTTTGGGGGGGGGGGGNTTCTTTGATAGCATCTATCCTCAGAAAGCCCTGCATGTGAGGAGATCCATTTTTCGTGTTTAATTTCACAGCTGGTTCTTGCGTGATCACATATATGTGAAGGGAATGGATCCTCTCGACTGAACTTTCCAATTGATTAAGTGTGATCTTTCACTATTAATGGAGGAAGTGGGACCCATACATGACATGTAACAAAGAAATTAATGGTGAGAGATTATACTCTACATTAGCAATTGAAAAATTCAATTGAGAGGATGTATTTTCCTATATGTGAACAAGCCACAGGATTTACTCATTAAAATGTTATTTGACCTCATCTAACGAAGAAGGATGCTTTGAGATTTTCTTGATGTTCTAATAACATTCATCAATGTTAAAAATTTCAGGATTGGAATTGATGCCAGTGGATACGAAGATCGAGGAGTTGAGAACTTGAGATGCAATTTGTTTGGTTACTTAGACCACACCTCTTCTAGGAAAGCTGGCATCTCTCTTCAGATTTCCACTGCTGCAACTCTTTTCGGCCTTCTTCCTGTCGATCTTGAAACCCTTGTCCACACCGACATCAGTCTTCCAGCAGCATATTCTAAATCTGTTTCCGACAAGGCTAAAACTTTGAGGAACTGGTTTTCTGGGCTGGATAAAGATGAGCAGAAGTTGCTGGCTAGCATTTTAAGACCGCAATGATGTATGTAATAACATGTAGAACAATTTATTTAAGATGTTGAAAAACAGGATCATTGCAGTCGTTAGTTTGATGTTTCATTGGCTGCGCTCATGAAAAAGTTTTGTAGGTTCACAAAGTATTGGGAAATTAGATGTTGGGTTCAAATGTTCAATTGATTTGAGAGCCTTCCAACTTAGCTGGTATGCTCCTGTTACTCTTCTGAAATATGTAAATAATTCTGTTAGTTGTAAATAATTTGTTTTCAACTTTTTAGCAAAAGTTAAAAAAAGTGCTTCTAGAAAGAAAAAAAAATTACTTTAAATTTTTTCAGCTTTATAAAAAAATCGATTTTTAATAACATTTTAAAAGCTGAAACAAATGCACCTGTGATATTTATCATACGGTTGCTATACAGATCCTACTATGATTATTGAGAAGTGTGGATAATAAGAAGGGATTGATTTTCAGTAATTAAAGGGTTTGTGCATGTAACGTTGCTATTTGCATTTGTGAACGGTGCTTGAAGTAAATACAAATATGATTTTACTAATGATTAGGATCAAAATACAATCAGCTTCCAACTACGTTAAGTAGTTTTGCTTACGTTTTTTTAACTTCCAAAATTATATTTTTGAGGACTAGGTAAATAAAGCAAAAAAAAAGTGTTTTGCGGTAGTTTGAACAAAAATGTCTGTCTTTTTAATTTTTCATATAATCAAATATAGTTTTAATGAATTATTAGTTGAATTAGCATTTTTATCAGGTAAAAGAAAAAAAATCTTTTACTGGTAAAAAGAAAATATAAAACTTGACTAGATATATAATCAACTAAAAGGACAAAATTTTGGTACAATGTGCATATGCAAAATAAATGGCTTGGAACCCTGCAACGAAATTCGTAGTTTAACGTGAGAAATATGGTTTTTTTTCCTTTTTTTCCTCTCTATTGACGACAAAAGTAGCGACAATTGAACAAAAGGAAAATAAAAAAGAAAAAGGATGTGTTAGATATATCTCACTGCTTCCCAACGGTCATTCCTTCACCTCAGTTCAACAACCACATTTCCTCACTTGTCCCTCCATTTCAACATGTTAGATTTTTGGAGTGATTAGCTTAGCAGAGAGAGAAACTCCTCCTCATGAGTTTGATTCTCGCTGTAAAGTTTGATATGTGGAGATTAGGTGGGTAGTTTCTATGTGGTTGCCTAAGTATATAGCTGCATTTGTAAGGAGCACCTTCCCATGCAGTGAGCTACCATTCTCCACACGTCATTTATTTATATGTGTGTGTTGTTGCCTTCTCATGCAGCGAGGCAGAGAAGCATGGGGTCTGAGGAGCGCCAGCCATTGCTACTCTTGCAAGATTCAAACTCAAGGATTTCGAATTTGTCGTCGGATGCCGTGGAGGGATTCTTGGAACACAAGCCGATGGAGCTGCGATGGTGGTCGAAGCTGCTTGTGTGGGAGTCAAGGCTCCTCTGGCTCCTCTCTGGGGCTTCCATTATTGTGTCCATTTTCAATTACATGCTAAGCTTTGTGACCTTGATGTTTACTGGCCATTTGGGGTCCCTAGAGCTTGCTGGGGCATCCATAGCCAGTGTTGGAATTCAGGGTCTTGCTTATGGCATTATGGTATGCATGCTCAATCTCATACTTTGTAGAGACACATATACACTTGTTCTCACAACATTCGTCTCTGTATTCAACAGCTGGGGATGGCAAGTGCAGTGCAAACTGTGTGTGGTCAAGCGCATGGGGCAAAGAAATATGGAGCAATGGGAATCATATTGCAAAGGGCAATCGTCTTACACACTGGCGCAGCGGTGATTCTGACATTCCTCTATTGGTACTCAGGGCCTTTCCTGAAAGCCATGGGGCAGACAGAAAGCATAGCCCAGCAAGGCCAGCTCTTCGCGCGCGGGCTAATTCTCCAACTCTACGCATTTGCATTGAGCTGCCCTATGCAGAGGTTCCTCCAAGCGCAGAACATAGTGAACCCTCTGGCATATATGTCTCTTGGGGTTTTCCTTCTGCATGTGCTTCTCACTTGGCTGGTTGTCTATGTTTTTGGATATGGCCTTGTCGGCGCAGCCTTCACTCTCAGCTTTTCTTGGTGCCTTCTTGCCTTTGGAAATGGTTTGTACATCATTCTTAGCCCAAGATGCAAGCAAACTTGGACCGGCTTCAGTTCAAAGGCCTTCAAAGGAATTTGGCCTTATTTCAAGCTTACACTTGCTTCTGCTGTGATGTTGTGGTATGTGTCTGATTAGTCCTCCTAATTTTCACTCTGCCAATCCAATGGCACTCTTCTAACAATCTGATAATGAATCTTAATGTAGTTTGGAGATATGGTACAACCAGGGACTTGTGCTTATATCAGGGCTGCTATCCAATCCTACGGTCTCCCTCGACACTATTTCCATTTGGTATGTCAAACATTTCTCTTAGAATGATCCATCCTTCTTATACATGCTGTCTAACCGTAATCTCCATCTCCATGCCAGTATGAATTACTTGAACTGGGACATGCAATTCATGTTGGGCCTTAGCGCAGCAACCAGGCACGTGACTGAACAACCTCGTATACATTTTTAAACAACTTGAGGCAGGCAAACATGTTGATGCTACTTTTGTTGATCGCAGTGTCCGAGTTAGCAATGAATTAGGAGCAGCTCATCCAAGAGTGGCGAAATTTTCAGTCCTTGTGGTGAATGGAACCAGCATCCTTATCAGCATAGTTTTCTGCGCCGTCGTTCTGATATTCCGCGTTGCATTGAGCAAGCTTTTCACTTCTGACTCTCAAGTCATTGAGGATGTGTCTGGTTTGACTCCATTGCTTGCCATCTCAGTTTTCCTAAATGGCATTCAACCTATACTCTCAGGTGATAAATCTATGACCATATTAAGCTTCAATTCTGGGTTCATCCTTTACTTCAGATCCCTCCTTTGAAAATTTTCAGGAGTTGCAATTGGAAGTGGATGGCAAGCTGTAGTTGCTTATGTAAACTTGGCTAGTTACTATGTCATTGGTCTTACCGTTGGATGTGTTCTTGGCTTTAAAACATCTTTAGGAGTAGCTGTAAGTTTCAAACATAATGTCCTCACTAATTACAGTTCTTTATTAAGTTTGTATCAAGATTAGTGTAACTTTATGCATTTCGGATTCCTGCAGGGTATTTGGTGGGGAATGATCCTTGGAGTTCTTATACAAACAGTCACTCTAATCATTCTCACTGCAAGAACAAATTGGGATGCTGAGGTAATCAAATTCAAAACTCCACACCATTTAATGCTACATTAATTGGTTGTAGCTTCTGCTGCGTTTCTTTCGACTTAGAAAAAAGTGAATAAAAAGTTTGTTCTGGTTAGAAAGTTGAAAAGGCTGAAAATAGATTTTTTTTTTTTGAGAATTTATATATATTACTTTAGCTTTTGATTAAACGCTGAAAATAGATTTTTTTTTAAATCGGTTTTTCTTTGAAAAATTATCCAAACATTTGAAATTTGATTTTTTTTTTTTTTTTTGGAAAAAAGTTATTTTTTTTGTCAAATAAGTTAAAACAAACATACCCTTTATTACACGTGAAGAAATTGCGAAGCAATTTGTGATGCTGTTGTAGGTTGACAATGCTGTTGCCCGCATCAAGAGATCCGCAGAAAATGACACCTTAGAACAATTGGTTGCTGATGCTTAGAAGACTTATTTATCATTTTTCCTTTAGGCATAGTTGAAAAAAAAGCTGAATAGCAGCACAGTAATCTCATTTTGGGCTAAAGGGAAAATGTTTATGGGTTTCTACTCTGTACTTTTGAGATGAAATAATGTAACCCCACTTCTACTCTCAGCATAAGTATGAGAAGCCATTTTTTTTCTTTTTGGTATCCATCGTCTCTTTATGTTTATGTAAGGTCGATGGCATGAATCAAACCCTCAAGAACCATCTCTTTACACGCTTGTGATAGTTATTTTGGCTTGCAACATAAATAATCATTTTTTTTAAATGGAGTTGATAATGATTAAACTTTTTAACCTTTTAGTCATAAAAGTTTCAATATCATCATAAGAATAATTTTTTAAAAAAAAAACTTTAAAAAAATGGATAAAGGTAATTAAATGATTATATATATTCACATAGGCGACAACAATGTCTCCTATCAAAGACCATGTTTACAACAAAACAAAATTTAAAATAATAAAAATAAAGTACAAAAATAATTGAGAATTCAGGATACGAATGTAACGTAAGTGCAAGGTTGAGAAAAATAATGCACAAACAATGTCTTTAAGCCCTATACATAATTAAAAAAAAATGAAATGCTAATCACAAGGCTGTTACTTGCTCAATCTCATTCTTGGCTTCATAATTTTATGATGCCAAACACCATTTCAACACTAGTTTATAAAAGAAAAAGGACATCACGTTACATTTGATGCAATGCAGTAGTTTGTTTGGTTTAGCTAATTTTAAGAAATGTAGTTAAAGGTATTTTAGAGAATTACATGATTTTATCTTCGACATATCTATCCCTCAAGAAATTTCATTTAACTCCAAGATCTTGCTTTTAAATTTTGATCATTTTTAAATTAAATTAAAATGAATCTCACCATAATTTTTTAACTTTATAAGTAACTCGATTCTATATCTACATAATACCGAAAAAGTTCTATTTAGTTTCAAGACCACATAGTATTTTATTTAGTCACTTCAAAAGTACATTTTAACAACATTTCTGAAATCTAACTAAACTAAAGGGCTATTATAGTATACCACAGATAATTTGGTGTAGCGATGTACCTTGAGATCTTCACGATAAGATTACTAGGCGTGTGGTGCACCCTAACTTACAAGGTGCGCCACGCCATCCTCCTTATAAAAGTATTTCATATAATTTATAATATTTGTTACTTTTGTCAATTTTTATTTTAATAATATTAGTCACTCTCATTTTTGTTTATGCAAAATTTATTGTTGAACTTTTAATTATACCCTTCCTAGGGTGAAAGTCTTGAACATAGAGGAATAGCTTTTTTACACTAATTAACTCTCACCGTGCAAATTAAATAAGATTAATTTGGTAAATTTATTCCATAAACTATTCTAAATTTTAATCATAAAAATATTATTCAAAATTTTGAGTTGTTTAATATTTTTGTATTTATCAAAGTGACAAATATTAAGACTAGAGTGCATGGATTTTGTCTGTCAAGGACATCATAAATTGACATAAGATCACTTTTTCTAATGGGAGGCCCAATTTAGATCTTAATTTTGACCAACTCTTTGTCATATCGATTGTCACTTAAGAATTTCATTTGATTTACGGTTTCATTATATGTAGGAGATTTAGACATTCAAACTGACTTGTGGTGAATATGGTTTAAACAAGTCTAAATCTTAAGTTATATAAATGTCAATTCGATTTATTGTCTTTAGTAACAGTGTAAATTCATTTGTGTCAAACTAGGATCACTACATGTTGACTCGAGTTTCTACGCACCTAAAAAAACACATTTTTCTTCTGTTTATCATTTACCTCCTTTAGTTTACTTTTCCTTGGAAAATTTCCAGGAGTTGCAATTGGGAGTGGATGGCAAGCTATAGTTGTTTATGTGAACTTGACTTGTTACTATGTAATTGGTCTTCCCATTGGATGCGTTCTTGGCTTTAAAACATCTTTAGGAGTAGCTGTAAGTTTGAAATTTAATTCCTCACTAATTATAATTCTTTCTCAAGTTTAAATGAATATTAGTTAATGCTATGCATTTGGGATTCTTGCTGGGTATCTGGTGGGGAATGATCCTTGGAATTCTCATACAAACAGTAACTCTAATCATTCTGACTGCAAGAACAAATTGGGATGCTGAGGTAATCAAGTTCAAAACTCTAGACTCTTCATCACATTTGAAGTTGTGAACCAACTTGTGATGCTGTTGTAGGTTGACAAAGCTATTGCATGCGTCAAGAGAGCTGCAGAAGATGACACCTTAAGCTGATGCTTAGAAGCATTTTATCATTTTCCCTTAAGGCATGGTAGAAAAACCATTTTAGCAGCACAATAATCTTGTTTTGGGTCATAGAGATGTTTATAAATAATGATACATCCTCCTAGCAACTAAATTAAGTATAGAGTAGACACAATCAATTAGTAGCCTAAGACTAAGAGGATGTTTAGTAGGATTTGTTAGGAGAATAAATTTTTTTCTATCGTTTATGGGTTTCTCGTCCTTATTGGTTCACATATTTTGGGATCAATAATGGAACCCCCACTTTTTAAGTGCCAGAATAAGTATGTGAATAAGTATGTGATGCAATTTCTTTGGTGTATAAGAAGAAACAAGTTTTGTTTTCAAACCATGGACTAGCCTTAGGATACCGTCCAACGATTCTTTCTACCACGGCCACATTGAATTTACGAAGTTATTCGTAGTTCTAAAATAAAAAATCAGGATCCGCAGATATAAAAGGTCGAGCTTAAAAGACAAAAATACCACTCTCTTAGCAAATACAACTACGTGTGGACGCACATGTCATCACGAAACTATAGTGGTGCACTTAATGATTGCAGTTTTCATGTGAGATTTATTCAAACTCCAGGAGTCCCAAACATCTCCCAGGTATCACATTCACAACACTAACAGCAGACAGGAGCTTGTATAAGACCTTCCAAAGATTACAGACGAGAGATCAGAAGTGGTATAGACACTGCCTCCTCTCCCAACGCTGGTAGGAACAAATCTAGCTCACCGTAACGCTCGAGGACGCGCATCCTGCAGTCCTCTGCAGCCATCATTCCGGTAGAGAATGCGCCGTGGACAGACCCTGGATACATCACACTTGTTGCTTCCCCTGCAAAGAATAAGTTATCTACTGGGACTCGTAGTCTCTCATACAGATCGTGTGGTTTACCAACTGCATCATAACTATAGGAACCTAGTGAATTAACATCTGTACCCCACCGAGACACAAGATACTGAATCTGCATAATTGAAACAAGTATAAGAATGTAGTTTAGAAGAATTCAGAACTGCAGTTACTTTTATAGTATGAATAGAACTGTAATAAATGAATAAAACTAGTTACCGGTGAAGAAGCATCTGGAAGGATCTTCTTGAGCTGTGTGAAAGCAAAGTTAGCAGCTGCTTCATCAGACATTTTCTCAATGTCTTTGGCAAGCTGCCCGGCGGGCATGTAAACAAGAACAGGATGACCTGCAGCCTTGTGGAGATTAAGAAAGTAACTGCATTCATAAGATGTCTCCGCAACTACTCCCAAGAACTCCACACTAGGCCAAAACACATTTTCAAAGTGTAAAATTATTTTATTCTCAATCCCAACTCCAAGATCAGCAATGGCAGCCTCTTTCCAATCTGGTAGTCTTGGCTCAAATGTTATGCTCTTTGCTTTCAGCACCCCAATGGGGACAGCAACAATAGCAGCATCAGCAACAAATGTTTTCCCATTTTCCACTGTCACGATTACTCCATTATGTCGCCTATCAACTTTTGTGACCCTGAAAAGAGGTGTTATCAATGCAAGTAAAAATTAGTTATGCAACAGCACAGGACATAGACTTCCAAAACAAAAATTCAAACTAAAAACAATTATATACCTATGTCTTAGACGAATGTCAAGACCCTTGGCTAGGGTATGTATAACAGGCAGGTAGCCTCTGACCATAAGACCATGACCACCAGGGAGCAATTCTTCCTGTAAGCAAATATATAGACAGAAAAGTGTAAGTTATACAATACAAAGTTAGTACAAGTAATAATTAGTAAATTACTAACAATGTTCAATGATTAGGGTCACCATTTGAAGCCATCTTCCAACCAATATCACATTCTTCACATATGAAATTCCTTTATGGAAGCAAGTACAAATGGCATACAAGTTTTATAACCTCAAACTCAAACCAATAGCTCATAAAGGTGACTTTAGCACTTCAAATCAAGAATGTCAAACTCAAGAGTTTAAGTAAACTCGTAGAGTCTCAGCAAACTCGACTCGTAAATTCGTATGAGTTTACATACGTAAAAAAAATGTTATAAGCAATATAATTAGGAATTAAACTTGATTAAATATTGTATTTATAATTAAAATTGAATAATGTTAATTTTAAATTAAATTAATGAAAGAAATATTATAAATACACCTTAATGCATGACACTTAGTGGTTATGTTATATTTTATTCAGTATCTATATTTTTTTTATAGTTCAATAAAACATAACTTAATTATGATAAATATATGAAATTAGTTAAATAAACTCAATATATATTATCTAATATAAACAAAGTTAGGTAAGTATCTAACAATCTTACAAAATTTGTACATTTTGAGGTAAACTCATAAACTCAAACTCGTATAAGTTTACCAAAAAAGACTTTACATAAGTGTTAACTCGTTTTGTGTAGTAAAATCGCAAACTCATAAGAGTTCACGAGTTAACTCGAGAGTTTAATAACCATGCTTCAAATCATGTCATGTGCTTCAATTATACGTATATAGGTTAAAAAATTGACAAGGATAACGAGCTTAAATGAGAAAAAAAAAATGCACCTTCATCATTCTTCAGCTAACCATCAAATTTCAATGGCAAAAACTTAAATGGATGGTACAGGAAATAAAACTGAAACATTCTTGGTTTCTTCAAAGTACCTGATCCCAATATTTCAGTGATATGGTATCAGAATCTGCAGCAAACCAACCCTCCATTCTACACAAATACCACTGAAGCACTTTGTAGGCAAGCCCCTCCAACCTGAATCCAAATATTAAATTCAAATTAACATTTACTTGATCTTCATGAAAAGTAATATCGGTAATAAAAGGATTTAAGCTTTATATCAATATTTACCTCAATTCTGGCTTTCTTTCAAACACAATTGAAAGTGCACGGTAAATGGACATGTCTTCACTGAATTCCTCTCGTATATTATTTGTCTGCATTAAGCAGGGCCAATCATTAGAGGGGATGTTTATGATAATAATAATAAGAACAATCAAACATTAGAAGTATCAATTAGAAAAGCATTGGGCTCAAGAACATTTGCTTGCAGCTTGCTCATATGAAAATTAAATATACTGGGAAAACCCAACAACTAAAATTAGTAAGGACCTTACCTCCTCTAAAATCATCTCAAACACTTTACCAACTTTTGTTACTAACTCTTGGGGAACTTGATTCCCATCCATATCAAAGAGTCCATAGCTGCAAGAAATTGAGGAATTTCAATTAGAAAAAATAAATAATGTGTACCATTCAAGATGAACAGATGATAAATCAAACCATTGATCATCAATTAACTATAAAAAGTGCAGCACAAATAGCTAACTGTTACATAGAACATCAAAATTGATGCATTTACCTTTCCAAATCATGGTCATAGAGGACCGAGTTGTCCTCACTAGTCCGGTACAAAGGTAGTCCCAGCTTCCCAATCAATGGAGCCAGTGGATTCTCCTTGCAAACTCCATGCAACCTGAACCATAGTTTGCCACTTTTAATACTTACCCAGAGAGAGACTTTGCATTCTCATCAGCAGGAAAAATTCAAAACAAAAGAGAGTATAAGCTTTACCATGATGCACCCAGGTCAACAGGAAACCCAAATGTGTAATCAGTGTGAATCCGGCCACCAAGTCTCTCCCGTGATTCTAAGAGAACAACCTGACCGAAGAAGTACCCTTTAGTATCAGTCTCCAATTGCAGTCACGTAAGTGGCCACAAGCCATACAGAGGCAACAGATCATTATTTTATACAATTGTTGCATGCAAATCTAACAAGCTAAAATTTAAGTTAACAACAGTAGATAAATATTTGTTTGCTTGAATACCTGAAATGAGGCATCACGTAGTGCGCGAGCAGCAGCAACCCCAGCCATGCCACCACCTATGACAATAACAGATGGTGACCTCTCCACCTGCCTGTCAACATTTGCATAGCAGTTTGCTACAAGGAAAGGGGGGAAGATAGGAAAACGGAATCCAAGTTAATAACAGTAGATACACATAAACAAACAAACCAAAACAACTGAAAAAATACATCTCTTAGATAGACAAGCACAAACACAACTCAACTACAGACCAGCCAAACTCTCTTCTTTCACAAGTTAGCGGATGTCCTAGTATGTTGATTACATTTAAAATTATCTTGATCATAACATTATTCTAGAAAGTACATGGGAGTTAAACCATGCAAAAGATAGGACATCTATACTTCTAGCTTCTAAGGGATTGCAATCCTATTCTCTCAACGGGGTTAAGATCACTTTCAGCAGCTCAATTCTCAGAATCCCCAACCCTACCACTAGACCAATTCCAAACAAAACATGCGTCTACACATCAGACTACACCCTAAAAACAAATTAGTTAACAACACACCTAAGATTCCAAACTTTCCATGCACTAGTTGATGGGTTGATTATTTAACCAACCACGAGATAATTAGTTATCGAATTAGTAATTAGTTATTGAATTAGTAATCCATTCGAACTTTGTCACTAATCTAATAGCAGTTTGATAACCAACCAATTCAGCCGATACACGTTAGTAATTTACTCATCATCCATCGCTATTTTTAGTCAAAACATATTACAATATCAACAAACAATACGCCACGCACCGAACCTCTGCGTTTACAAAGAATTGTAGACACATCAAATATATTTATATATATAAAAATTTAAAATAAAATAAAACATGATGATCGCAAACGAACCTCTGCGTAATTGGGGATTACTCTTAGTTCGTGACTCCATATTGCGAAGATAATCCGGTATTACGGTTGAGATTACTATTAATTTCGGTTAATAATAACGGTTCGAGGGAATTATTATCTAAATTGAAGAGAGACGATTCTAATTGAGGCGAAAAGTGGAGGATAAAGATTAACAAACAAGTGAGGAAGTGATTGGAATTGGAATTCAAATTCGAGAATAAACGCAGCTTCCCCAACCAGCTCATGCAGCTAGGTTTTTCCGGAGCTCAAACCACTCTCTCGATCGGATCGCGAGAACGCGACCAAGCGGAGGAAATCGCTGTCGCGTTAGGGAGATCCCGCAGTGTAGCGATCTCGACGGAGAAGCGAGGGAGAGAGATAGGGAAAATGAAAAAAAAAAAAAAAAAAAAAAAAAAAAAAAAAAAAAAAAAAAAAAAAAAAAAAAAAAAAAAAAAAAAAAAAAAAAAAAAAAAAAAAAAAAAAAAAAAAAAAAAAAAAAAAAAAAAAAAAAAAAAAAAANCCCCCCCCCCTCTCAAGGATGACGATACGCGCCGTTTCGCGTGGGTAAAACGCGCGGGCATGAAACGACGTGTCGTGTGGGGGTTATTTTGGTAATTTTGAATTGGGGGTTGGAAGACGACACGCGACGTGAGTATGGTTTGGTTTGTCGGTTGATTTGGAAAGTCAGAGACGAAAAGGAGTAACTGAATATGACGTAACGCGTCCGACGGTTAAAAAAATCATATAAGCCTAGGAATCTATAATCTATATTATTAATCTAATTCAGGATAAATAGTAATTTATCTTCTTGTATTATATTTAATATGCGCTTAACTTCTTAATATTTAAACATGTACTGTTTAACACCCTGAAGTTTAGGTGTTTCCTTGTCAAATGTTAGGTATTTTGTTTTATTAATTTTTATTTAAAAGGGAATTTTGTCTATAAAAAATTAATTAAATATTATGGAGTTAAGTGTACACCAATTATAATATAAAGGAGTAAATTATTATTTTTCCATTAATCTGTACTACTTAATAAAAGTGATATCCAATAATAACTGCTACTTGGTATCCAATTTTATCTTTGAAAATAAATTATAATTTACTTATTGCAGTTTTTGATGTATTTTAACAACTTTTTATTGCAGTTTTCTATTTCATATTTGCAGGCATTTCGTGCCTGCTCCCCTCCTAGTAATAATAATAACAATAATGTTTGAGGGATCTAATTATAAACTTAAAAATCAACCTACATTATATAAATGGCACTTGACATTTTAATGGACAAAATAATAAATAAAATATCAAATATTATTTATCACCATTCACAAAAAGGATACATTAATTCTTCAGTGTTTGGGTCGTTTTCGAATTCAACGAAATTGCAAATGTGAACTGTTAACTCCTTGAGCTTGTTCGTTAAATTCACTATAACACTAAAATGATATTGCTTTGGCATTTCACCCTAACCTAATATCACTCCACCATAGAATGATGTTGTCATGATGAGTACGAAATGTCCAAAATGACGTGATTTATAAAATAAGAAATATGATAAATTAAAACAAAGGTGTCAAGTGGGTTATATTATAAATAGTTTGAATTAAATAAGTATATATTTATTATAAATCCTTAAGAAACTCATTAAGCCTTAAGAAACTCGAATCATAAACTTGTAAAAATTTACATAAGTAAAAAAATATATGTTATGAGTAATATAATTAAGAACTAAACATGAATAAATGTTGTATTTATAATAGATAGTGAATAATGTTAATTTTAAAATATAATAAATGAAAGAAATATGATAAATATACCTTAATACATGACACTTAGTTGTTATGTCATAATTTATTCTATACATATATTATTTTATAATTCGATAAAACATAACTCCATTATTATAAATATATAAAACTAACTTAATAAACTCAAAGATATCACCTAAGATAAAATAAAGTCAATTACGTATCTACCAAAATTACCAAATTTGTACATTTTGATGTAAACTCGTAAGTAAATTTTAACTCGTAAACTCACCAGTAAAATCAAAAGTTCACTTGAACTCGTATGAATTTACCATTACATGAGTGTTAACTTGTTCTGTATGGTAAAATTATAAACTCAAGAGTTTGATAAACATAAATGTACCACTTATCAAGGAGCATTTTTTATTTTTATTACCACTGTAGGATTTTTTTTTTTTATCAAAACGAATAAAACTACTGGTACAATTTGACTTTTTATATAACCACCATAATTTGCAAAACAATTTTTTAGGTAGTCAAGGTTTATTTTCAAAACAAAATGTAGGTTACAATGCTGTGGGAAAAAAATTGATAAAGTTGTTGATCGAAAATTAATTGGTGTAGTTTTCCATCAATTTAAAAAATTTATAATCGTGTATTGATTTAAAAGATTATTGAATATTTTCAAATTTTAAATCTCGGTCTTTTTGTATGAAAAGTAAATTGACTATTTTGATCTCAAGTTATATTTTTTAAAATAAATTTTATTATTAAAACAAATTCAAAAACATTTGATTTTAAATAACAATTTAATATGAAATCTTAAGTTATTATTACTTGATTTTAAATAATAATCTAAGTCATTGATTTACAATCGATTAATCCAAACCCTTAATGACGTTTTGAAGGGAATCAAAATGCATAAAGAGATGACACATCAGCAATGAGGGGGTTGACATTACTTGCCTAATAGTATATTAATATGATTTTTCCTTTTGATTTTACTAATCACTAATCCAAATATAAAGTTTTGATAATTTTTTAATAAATTTAATTGATATACATTTTTAGTGAAAAGTATTTGATTTAAAGTCAAGAGCTACGGGTTCAAGTAGTCATCTCTCTTAGTATTAAGTCAAAGAATCTGTGTTAAATTTCTTCAAAGGATAAAAAAAATATATATAAATCAATTATTTCTATCTCAAAAGTTAAAATAGAGTGAAAAGGAAGCACGTGATCAAATAATTCGTGTGTTTGAGTCTATGAGACAAAATATATTGTTTAATCCAAGTACTTAATTTCGCTATCTTGCTTATTGAGATTTACAGTCTATTCTAATGAGTCTAAAATAATACAGTTCAACAAAACATTACAAACATCCTAAAAGGAAAAAAGTATTTCATTTAAAAATTAAAACTGCTATTAATCATTTGTATTATCAATTCAAGCACCACAAAATTACCTGAATGCTAGATTAGAGAAGATGACGTGTTCATTGGATATCCAAAGTCGTGCATCATGTGGGGTGTGAAATGGCAGTGTGAGTGCCTGCTAATAGTGAGTAATACTCTTAACTCCAAGTTAGTTATAAAGTAGTTAAATTAGTTATGTTAGTTATAAGGTTGATAGAGATTACTTGAGACACAAGTAGTTGCATCTCTTGTATATAAGAGTACTTGGCTCATAAATAAATAATCAAATTTTCTTACCAAATCATTAGTCTATCATGGTATCATTGGTAAACAATAGCTTTTACGTTTTCTCTCTCCCGAGCTTCTCCTCCACCACTTCCATCCGCCATGAACCTTTAGAACTATGCAATTTCTTCTTGAAAATCAGCATTTCTTGAGGATTCCCTTGGCACTTAGGAGCAAATGCACTTTGACGTTCAAATAATTGTAACTCGAGTTAAGAAAGTGACATTAGAGTTTAATAATGTACGGTAAGATTTTGCAAGATATACTTTATATGGGAGTTGTGGTTTGAGTAAGTCGAAGGCCATTAAAGATTTTCTTGACATCCAAATTATGTTAAGCAATTTCGTGCACGCCACTGTGGTAGGCATGCAAGTTTGTTCGCTTGGGCCATCTAAATTGGGCTAGCTCTATTGGTCTATGACGAAATCTTGATAGGCCTCAGAGATATTAGGCCTATTCATGTTGGAATGAATTATGAATTATATGTGGGTCACTTAATTCTGGGAGTTGAACGTAATTTTATTTTAAACGTGTCAAATATCTACTAAATATCAGTGTTTAAATATCAAAATATCAACAAAAATAATTAAGTCTTGCTCTTATTACTTTAAATATAATTTTAAATAAAACGAGGGTAATAACTAAACATAAACGGAAAAAAGAAATGGATTAGGTAAGTTAGACTGTCCGTCATTGCTTCCAATCAAATTAAATAAAAAAAATTGTCCACCATTGCAAGTTGTTAGTGGATAGTTTTTCTATTAAAAAATTTGATAGCAATTGTCAGGATTATGTCATCAAAGTGTGAGGTGGAAATAACTAGCGGGGTCGTGTCGCCCAAGTCTCGCATTTTTTTAATATTTTAATTTGAAGATTAAACTAATAAACTAATTTTCTTATATTTTAATTTGTTTAGGGTAGAAAAAAGTGTAAATGTGTGGTGGTAACAAAAGGGAAAAAGTTAAATAATAAGATCATGCGTCAATCACCACCGACAAAGTTTCGAAAAGAAGTGTTTAAAAATTTATTTTTTAATTTAAATTTTTTTATTCATCTTATATGTTTAATCAAAATATACACTTTATGGTGCGAATGACGTCATCAACCACGTGTAGGTTTTTGCCATCACATGTTTCAAAGGCATTCAAAGCCAAATATTATTATCATTAGAGAAAGGATTATTAGTTTATATGAGAAAAACAATAATTTCAATACATTTATAATTAGTAAAATGCTTTGTAATTTAATCTATGTACACTCTCATGTCCCATCAAATCATCTTGCATGTACAATTCTCTAAGTAGTGACTGTGAGTAAAATATGTTTGCTTGTATTGCAAAATTTTTTTTTAGGTTGCCTACTCTATATCTAAAGTTTAGCCTTGATTAATTTGGGTCAATCTGGGTCGCGCACCTGAGACCTTACTTAAGTGATACTAAGTCGCTTACCACTTGGACTAACCTCCGTTGGTTTGTATTGCAAACTTTAATTAGATGAGTTTTATATTATTAATACATAAAAATTAAATTTAATATTTTATATTATCAATCAATCATATATTATTATAAAATTTAAAAATATTATTATAAGAGTTAAATGTTTTGATAATATAAGGATATAAATGAGTGAATAAAACTTTTCTATGTTTATAGTGCATCAAATTAAGTCTCATAAAAATAAGTCTCATGTAAATTAATGTAAAGAGAAGAAGAGAAGATTGAACAACCACATAAAATCTACTATATTTATAGTGCATCAAATTAAATCTCATAAAAATAAATATCATGTAAATTATCATAAAGAGAGGAAGATAAAAAAATAAGAATTTAAATTTGATATGCATGGTTAATGTAATAGGTTTTATATAGTCATTGAATTATATACTATCACATTAACATCATTTTCACACTCATTATTATATTAAAAGCCTAATAAATATATTGTGCAATATAATTGTATGAAAAAGTAAAATCTCTATATTAGTATACGAAAATTAAAGCAATGTTTTGAGTGCTATGCTGCTACATCCCACCACTACATAACCAAAGCGTTCATCCTCCATCTCCAGCCGCCCTTGCAGTAATAGTGGGGGCACCAACCACCGTAACGGAGTTTGTTCCAATGGTGGTCGGTGTCCCCAACAATTTCTTTTCATTATTTTCTTTACTAGGTTAATTGTTAGTTATTTGATTTTTTTTAGTTTTCTGGTTCCTTTTCGTTTAGTCCAAAGTCATAAAGATCTATTGAGTAGTTAACAGGGATGAGATCATATATCATTCTCAAAAATATTATCTATTGTTCTATCATAACTTCCTAATTGAAGGAGAGTGTATGGTTCAACTAAATATCCAAAGATTAATAAATAAGTGAGAAGAGTTTGAGGGGCTCAAAAAAATATCTCTCCCTCCTTATACAGGTTTTAGGTTTTGGTTAGGTTAATAGCCATTTGGGAGACCCTTATTGGTTTGATCATAGTTGCCTCCATGTAATTCATCTAAATCATCAATAAATACTTATATTTATAATATATATATATATATATATATAATAAATTAAACTTTAGAAATACAGAACTACAATCATAAAAGTGAACAAAAATACCCTAAAGAAAAATAAAAATACTCACAAAGAATAACAATGGTAACCCATTTTTAACACTTAAAAAATAAGAGAACATACGAAGAGGGGAGAGAAAAACAAGAATTAAAATTTTTGTCCACATGCTTTATGTATGACATCAAATTAAATCTCATAAAAATAAGTGTCAATGTATCATGTGAATCATAAAGAGATAAGGAAGATAAGGTTGAGTGGATGCCTAAAAATCTTCAATATTTATATTTATATTTATAGTGCATCAAATTAAACCTCATAAACATAAGTATCAGGAAAATTAAATATAAAGAGAGGAAGATACAAAAATAATTAATAATTTAATTTTTATCAATGTGTTGTTAATGTAAATTTACATAGTCATTTGCTTATATACCAGTATCACATTAATGTGAGCAAGGGTGGAGCTAAGCTATTTTGGAGAGAGGGGCCAAAATTTAACAGTAAAAAATAGTATGTAATTAAAAATTTTAATTTTATCTGAAAATTTGAATGAAAGTCACATTAACTAAATATAAAATAGACCTTTCACAATCAAAATTCTCAAGACAAATATATGTACAAAATATCTATTATGTGTTTAGTTTGTTAATGTCGTGAATTTTTAAAATTTAGAGTACAAGCACTTCAATTTTTTGGTTAACCAAAAACAAAAAACACCTATGATAAATGCATTTTTCTAGATACAAAGTTATCTATTATGAAATTTATACTAAAAATAGTAACTATCTTTTTCAACTAGTTCTATGATACAAGTGTCAAATTAGAGAGGGGCCATCAAATACATATCAACCCAACATTATTTCTTCTTTTAAATACCGAAAAATATTTTACAAAAATTTAATTTTTTTTGGGGAGGGGGTTGTTTGCCTTGAATGTAAGTGTTTGACTTTTACACTCTATAATAGAATATAATTGTATAGAAATGTAAATCACTTTATAGTGTTATTAGTATTATATATGAAAATTACACTTTAGAAATAACAGGTTATTTCTATTTATATATGTCCACGAAATTAATATATATTTTTATGTCTATATAACTTCTTTCTAGCTTGGTGTTTCTTTGAGTCAGGAGTGTATTTGAAAAGTAGAAATATTATTTAATTATGCTCATTTTGTGTTAAACACAATATTGATTCATACCATTAGATGGATTTCATTAAAGTGTAGGTCACATATTAAAATTAAGTTGTAAATTAACACAATGTCTTATGCTTCGAAATAACATAAGTTTTTCCCTTTTTTTTTTTTTAATGTCTAACCGCTATCTTGTTAGGAGATTAACTTTTGTACAAGATAAATTCTAACAAAATCGATAAGCTTTAATATTAAACTTCTTATAGGTCAACAATTCAGGTTTGTTTGATTTATGTAATTTCACATTTGTGTTTCCTAGAGGACTTTTGCATTACAACTCTACATATATGACATCATAGTATATAAAGGACTTTAATTAAAATAAATAAATAAACAAGATTAATTAAAAGGAAAGGAATTCTAACCTGTTTTTTGGATGAGTATCAAATCACCTCAGAAAGTTTAGCATTAAATATTAGGATTTTTTTTCCTAGAGGTTTCTATAGTGTCTTGAGTTGACGAGGAATCCACCCAAACTTCAAACCTTAAATCCAAAAGTTGGTACATCATGAATTCGTTGGCCCTTTTAAAAGGAATTATTGATGTTCAAATTTTTTTAACAAATTTTAATGAAATATTTATGTGAAAGTTGCACTTTGTCCACAACGGAGAAAGTAAATGTTTTCATTCTCAACGTATTTTTATGTTTTAATATTGAAACAAAAATTGAATTTAAGAAATAGATGAAACTGGAGCGAGAGAGAGGTGAAAAGTAAGGAAATACATAATAATTAGAAGAAGAAAAAAAAGACATTAAAGGATAAAATGTGGGAGAGAAAAAATAAAGTTGTCAAAAGTTAGTATATCAAGTAACATCACAGTTAGTTAGAGATTCTCCTCTATTATTTAATCTTGTGTGTTTGAATATCCTAAAAACACATCCTTAATATTTTCAATTAAAAAAATAGAAAAGACAAAATTATAATAAAAAGAAAAAATTAACACATAATCATTATAAGTGATAGGCCTCCTTAAAAATGATTGCATAAATATAATTTTAATGCCTCAAATTTAAGAACACTCTTAATAAAAGTGAGTTTAATTGACTTTATTGAAGATGCACCAATTTATTTTTGGATTCCACTAACTTTAATTTATTGTAAGTATGTTTAAATGTAAAGTATTTGAGTTGTAATCATAAAAAAAAAAATATATTCTCATAAGCCAATAGTCTCAAATTTGAGTCTTACTTATATAATAATTGGTATTATGAGAGACGTACTCTTATAAAACCTCAAATCATTCTTATATATTAAAATTGTGTTACTATAGTAAATATAACATACTCCAAACTTTTTCATTTCAAATTCTAGCCATTTGACGCTTTTTAAAAATATTTATTTTTTATTTTTTAATTTATTTATTTATTTTTATTAATTAAAATATAAATATGACATTAAATTATCATATTAAAGTAATGTATTTAATATGAAACGTACCATTTTAAATTACATCGATCCAAGACTCATAAATATTAAAAAAATATATAAGAGAGATGTTAATTTCACTATTAATGATATACAAAAAGTCTACTAGATACTAAAGATTACAAAACTCAAGTTTATGATCCAAAAAACTTAACAAAAAATCATATCATATCATATCATACTTATTTAATAAAATTGAGTTACTACCATAAATCGAACACGCTCCAAATTCCTTCATTTCAAATTCTAGCAATTATACACATTCTAAAAAATATTTATGTTTCAATTTTTAATTAATTAATTTAGTTATTTTTATTAATTAAATTACTGTATTAAATCAATATATTCAATCTGAAATATACCATATTAAATTACATTCAAGATTAATCAATAAAAAAATGTATAAGACAAATGTTAATTTTACTTTTGATGATATACGAAAAGTTCATTACATGCCAAAGATTACAAAGCTCAAGTTTATGATCCAAAAAGTTTAACAAAAAATCATATCATATCATACTTATATACTAAAATTGAGTTATTACCATAAAAAGAATCTGCCCAAAATTCCTCCATGTTGAATTCTAGCAATTCTATGCATCCTAAAAAATATTTACTTTTTATTTTTTAATTCATTTATTTAATTGATTTTATTAGTTAAAGTATAAATCTGATATTAAGTTACCGTATAAATCAATGTATTCAATCTAAAAAGTACCATATTAAATTACATTGAAGACAATATAAAAAAAATGTATAAGATAGATGTTAACAAGTTATTATATTCAATACTTAAAATAAATTAAAATAATATTAACAAGTGTAAATATTACATAATTCAATTTTTTTATATCCAATAACTCATCTCAATCAAATTAATTCATATTTTAACTCATTTTAACTAGTATCTAATGTATACAAAACATAATAATTGATTTAAAAAATAATTAAAATCTCATTTAAAAAAATAATTTCAAATATTTAATTCAAATTGATTTAAATCATATTAACCAACCATTATAAAAAAACAAATTAATTGATCACACACCCATTTTTTTATTGGCTATATGTTATTTAAATTACTAAATTGAGAATTTATACCGTCTTTTTTATTTCAAGTATTTTAACTTTTTAATCTATTTAGATTGTTCTAAGGGTGTACATAGGAAGGGTTGAACAAAACGGATACCAACTTGATTTTATGACTAAATCGTTTCTTTGATCTCAGACTCAACCGACCCCACTAATAATCGGGTCAATTTGTATCTAACGTTTGAACATTACACACAATAAAGTTATAGATTTTACATGTTGCAAACTAAATTTAAGAGATAACTTGTAATACATATTTCAAAACAAATTATGTCAATTCAAAAGTAACATAATTTTACAAAAATATAAATTTTAAAAAATTATATGATTTATAAAATTATAAAGGTTTAATAATTTATCACTAATTTTTACAAAAATATAAATTTTTAAAAACTATATGATTACAGATCAGGTTGGGTCAACCTGAAGCATAACCCAAACCCAGCTTGAACGGTCACTATGTCAAATTTAATAATTCGAACTTGACTAAAAATAACGTAGGTCGAGTCAAGTCATCGAGCCATAACACTCCTGAATTGTCATTTGACAACTTCATTTATATTAAATTTGGATAAAATAATAAATTTTTAATGATATATTGGTTATCCGTATATACCTATTCATTTATGCATTTTAGTAAAACATGAGTATCGGGGATAAATTGAATTTTCATTCACAGTGTGGGAGGCAAGACTGTCCTCTACTTTTATTATCATTCTTAATTGTGCATTAGAATTAATTATTTTTAAATATATTTTTAAAATTTGTATTGTTTCAATAAATTACAATATATTAAATCTTTTGCAAGTTTTTCTTGTTAAAATTTATATTTAAGACATATATTTATTTTTTACATCAATATATTTTATATTTAAATTATACAATACTCCTGCATTATACGACTTCATAATGTTGTACTTGAATAAAATTGTCAGTCAAAGGATAAATGAAAAAAAAGAAAAGAATGAAAACAACAATGGAGAAGGCGTTCTAATCAAAAGGCAAATGCATGGTTGTGCAATTAATGCCTCATTTTAAAAGTTTTTCACGTGAGATTGATTTTTAACAAAAATGCTACATGTACACTCAATTTTATACACCCATACATACATCATTAATAATACACAAACTTTATTCTCATAAGTGTACAAACATTACAAACTTATAGATGATGTTCTCAATTATACTTAATTAAGTGTACAAACATTACATTCATTAAAACACAAATTTTATGTATATAAGTATAGGGTATATGTATGATGTATATTTTTTGGTGTACGTGTAGCAGGACTCAATTTTTAAACCCTCATGTCTTTAAGATACTTGTTAAGGATATAAAAATAAAATGCTTTGAGTTTTTCTAATATTTTTTTAATGCATTTAATATTTAAAGATTTTAACTTTTTCATACAATTTTCTTTTTTTGCTTTTTTAACAAGTGTTCTAAGCATACTTGTTAGCAAATCTCAATTATTTAATATCTCCTTGCTTATTTTAACAACAAGTGGGATTTGAACTTGTGACTTGTTAGATGTGATACTCTATCTTATTTCAGTTGATCAATTTTTTGGGGTTAGCGCATGCTTAGGAATGACAATGAGTACCTGTAAAATGGATACACGTCCTCAATGCCATCTCTATTTAGTATTTTGCCCTCATATCCATATCATTTCTATTATATGGGCTCATTACTTGTTGTTAATCACGAGGATTTGAATCCCTCAAATTTAAACTTAAAAAGTTAAAAAAAAAAATTAAATAATTATATAATATGGACATTCAATTTTTAAAAATAAAAATTAAGAAAATTAAGTTTGTGAATATTTTTATGATTATTTGATAATTTTTAAACTAATATAATATTAAATTATATTTTTTTGAGTAGGGGTCTTGATACTCCTGGGAACATAAAAAAAAGATCCATCCTCATTCACTTATTTTTGTCAATAGCAACTTTTTGTCTAAGCACTTATTCAACTGGCCACAAAGTTCACCTTTTCTTGGACAAAATGGCCCAGGTGAATTAGAGAAAGCTTCACGTATGAGGGCACAATTGAAGAACCCAATAAACTAAATGTGAGCACATCATCTGTTTGGGCTTGTCTCAGGGATAATGTTAGGAAGCCCGTAGGATAGGACAGCCACAATTTTCATAACTTTTGGATTGACAAAAAGACTATGCATTACATGTACTCCAAGAGCATGCACAAATTTATCTTGTCAGTCCTTTATGACGTTGTTTTCTTACAAATGTACGAATAATTAGGTGATTTGAATGTTGCTACTTGCTACCACTACCAGTACTACCTACCTAATTTCCCCATCAGTAATTTTTTCTGGCGTGTTTATTGTCAAGATAAATAATAAAAAGTCATTCAAAACTTTTTAAAACAGTTGTAGGGTTTTGTAGTTGTCGGGGTGACTTTGCTGATGTTGATTTTACTTTACAAAACCTATTAGATTGATTGCCATAATTTTTGGCCAGCAACTCGAGCCTCTCTTCTTTCTATATATCTGATTGTTTTATTGTGTAACATTATTCTTGGTCTCTCATTCTTTGATTCTTTGTTACGAAAGTAAAGTAAATTTTCTATATAAGTGATACTTTATTGATTTACGAACGTAAACTCTATTTTTCTCTTTGAAGTGATTCTTTAATCCAAAATAATATAGTTAATAATTAACGGATAAACATTCAGCTAATATCAACAATTTCGAGTTAAACATTACATACTAACAGTTTTAACCAATTCAGCATAAGTTACTTGCTGTACAAGTAATCTAACAAATAGTTTCCTTAGTTGCTCAGAAATACACATGAGGATGAGATAAGGACTCGAACTAAGTGATCATGAGGTTGGGGATAAGACTTCAAGTCTCAGTCCTAAATGGCATCATCAAAATAACCTCAATTTTTACCATTTTAATTTGGTCTTCCTTGCAATCGTCATGGGCAGCAACAACAACAACATGGACAAATCACTAGAGTTACGGATACAAATTTATTCATTCACATTATTTCTTTTGTACAACCATCTTCTCATCACGTCATCCTTTGACTTTACCTCTTCTAAGGAGTTATATTAATTAGTGTGTGCCTTTGGTTGTCATTATTTGATTTATTTTTATTTTTTTAAGTATGAACCTTGACAACATCCCACACTTGAAACTAAAATGTTGTTTAATGTGTGGTCTATAACATATTAAGTTTGTGCTGATCACACAAGAACTTCTCGGGTTGAACCACCCTAAAATCATTTAGTGTAAGAATGTATCATTTTAATTTGATTTGTAGTTAAGTGTAATCTCTCACCATTAATTGAGATAATGTGATCCACACATGACATAAGAAACAAAGAAATTGATGGTGAAAGATAACATTTGATAACAATTGACAATAAATGAAATTGAGAGAATCCATTCCACACTAGCAATTTAAATCCATAGGTTCATAAGGCAAACATGTGTGAAAAAAAAAAAAACAACAAAAATGGAAGTATTTAATCAAAGAAGAAAAATGTTACCTGTATTCATTGGTTACAAAATATTATGCCGAATCATTAGTTATCTACTGTTATATAAGATTTTGATATAATATAAATCTTATTAAAATTTCATCAAATGATAGATGACTAATGAATCAACAAAATATCTGACGACCAATGAGTTGAAATAGCATAACTGATCTTCCGAGAATAAGTGTTAAATAGGCATAGTTGAATAAGGATCATGTAATATCTCACATGAGTAGTTTACCTTCTTTTCAATTATTTACTTTTTTTTTTATATACTTTTACGTTACGCTTTTAGGGGATTTATTGTAATTGTAAAGTTGTTTTGACTAATTTTCGAAGTCACATTGTTTCCCATTGATTTAACAATCAAACCGTATTTGAAGAGAAAGAAAGGCAATGATACCGTTTGGAGGTGCTTAATTGATTAATTAATTAAGCTATGTGTGGGTAAGAAATCCTAAAAAAAAAAAAAAAGCTGTGTGTGGGTAAAAAGGTTTCAGTGATTCGATGGTGCGACCAGAAAGTGACTCTTGATTAAGTTGAATTTGGAGATTATAAAAAGGCTAAGCTAAAATTATATGGATAGTATACATTCTTTAATTATTTTATTTATCATGCGTTGTAACATCATTATAAATAATTCACTGTTACAATAATTGTCTCAAGAATCACATACATCAGTAAGATGTGATTATCTAGCCATACACGCGTAAAACATTTCTTCTGTTTCAAACTAACAAATAAATTACAGGTTACAACATAAACTAATAATAATAATAATAATAATAATAATAGAAGTATAAAATATAAGTTACGTTGCGAAATTATCCTTTCAATTTTACTAATGTAATCAGTTACTCTGCTCCAGGGACGGATCCAAAAATGAGAGCAAGGGAGGGCTACTGGGACTCTTAACAGGAGACATGGGGACCAATCACCTAATTACCCAAGTTTAGTGTGTTTTCCACTAAGATACCAACATTTTTCTAAATTAATGATGCAAATTGTTGCGGGGACCAAAGCACCTGCTGCCCCCTAGATCCGCTCCTGCTCTAGTCTCTTTATTTATCTAGCTAGTCCTTAATAAGTATAATTAAGTTAAAGGTATTATTGAAGTTATTCGGATTAATCTAATAGTGAAAGATTTTAATAATATATATGAAGTCTTAGGTTCAAATTTTATTCTGATTAATATAATTTTTGAAGTATAAAAAAAAATTAAAAGTATTATTAAAAAATTTTAATTGTTATGCACTAATAGTATACAAAAATTTACGCATTAAACTCATTATTAAAACATAAATTATAATATTTGAATTTTACAAATATTTTACAACTTTTAACTAGATAAAAATTGACAATTTTTTTTACCATGGAGGGAGTACTATATATACATTAAATTAAAATTGATCACAATTAATTTAAATTACATTTCACAAAATACTTCTTTTAATATTAAAAAAAAGAAGAAGCCAACTTTGTGAGTTGATATGAATCATTTTCCAACCAATAAGGCAATAACTTCAAGAAAGAGATAGAGGAAGAAGACTTGTCAACATATATAGAACCAATGTGTATGGCTTATATTAATTACACATCCACAGATCTTTTATATGTCTTGGTTAGAATTTCACCTCTAGGGGTCCCATCTCTATAACGTTCATTCTTTTGAGGTTTACTTTAAAAATATCATGATATCATTCGAAAGTTGACACTGTTTGAAGAGAAAATTCGAGGGTCTTTTCATTAAGACAAAAAAAAGAAAGATGATATATTTGAAAAAAGAAAAAAATGGAATCAAATTGTGATAATTGAAAGGGAGAATCTATAAAAGAAACAAGATGATGGTGGGAATTGAAAGCAAGCAATCATGGCGTTATGGAGTTTGAAGTACAATCAAGGAGGGAGTTCCCATAGCCTATGAAAAATGTAAATGAAGTGGAAATTACTATTCTTGAAAGAGATTCAAGACCATTGTTTTGTTTTAATTATCAATTAGTATTAAAGACTTGACTATTAAATTTTATATTTATATTTATCTAATTTTTTTAAAAATTGGTATGATTAATCTTCAATACAATATTGTATAATTCAACGATTGAATTGAGAGAATTTAATTTGTTTAAAAAATTATTAAGAGGAATACGTGTATCATTTATTACTCTTAATATTAATTGATCCTCACTCTGTAAAATAAGAAAAGAAGATGTTTTCAGTTTCATTTATGATCTGTTTTACTTTCAAAATTAAACAAAGTTTTTTTTATAATAAAATTGGGGTTGGTTATAATTCTAGTTAAACTGCTTGATAATTTGACCTTTGTCATCCCTAATGTAGAACCTTTGTATATATCAGATATGGTGTTAATTCTTTCTTTATATAAGATATATATATATATATATATATATATATACACACACATATATATATATATATATACACATATATATTAGCACAATAGAAATCTACAAAAGAATAAAAAATGCTCTCTACCTTATGGGTCCTAGGAAGAAAATTGACCCACAATAAATGACCTGGATGCTACAATTTATCAAAATAATAATAAAAAAGCATCAAATTAACATTAATTTGGATATAACATTGCATGATGACAAAATTACATAAAATTGGAATATGTGTATATCTTGGTGCTTCTAGGACTGATTCCACTAGCAAAACCCCTCCAATAGGGTCAATTTCAGGTACTGCTAACTATTCTGTTGAAAGGTGGAAGAACCTGGAAAGCACAGAAAAAATGAGAATCTAAATAATGAGTCTATTATGATATGACATGTAATCAACCATGACACAAGGTTTTAAAGTATGAGTTTGATTTTTTATAATTGAACGTCACCGTATTTTTTTAAAAAAATTTTACACCGATAGTGCACAAAAATTACTTAGGTATTTATTGTACATCATTACATTAAATTAATAATTTTGAAGGGAACAGAGTTGCAACAGAAGGTCAAGGACTAAGTTACTTGAACATAGTAGTGTTGCAAAATGAGAATTGAGAACACAATTATGGCAACCAACCAATGATAATTTCATGTTGTAGCTCCCATAATATGCATGATTTTCACATTATAATATGCCAAAGGATAATAATGTTACCAATCACAAGAAATTTTGTACACTTATTTTTTCCGTCTTGATACATGTAAACCATGATATCCAACTCACACTTGCATGAATTAATATATTATGATATCAATAAAGTATGAGTTAAAAAGGACATTTCCCTTTCTGCATTTAATTGATATGTTAAACCTAGCTATTGAAGTAGATTTAACTCCCAATTTTATCCCTATAATTTTTATTTTGGTCAATTTTGTATGTAACAAAAATTTAGTCAAAATTATTTTTATAAAATACAAAAGTTAGTGATGCTAGTCCTTTAGTCACTTTCCTTAACTATGACAATCGATATAGCACAAAACGGAGGGACTAATGTGACTAATTTTTGTATTTTAGATGGATGATTTTGTAAAAAAAAAAAAACATAATTATGTGTAACCTCATCTGTCACCATTACAAAAATAACAGAAAAAATAATGTAATTGACTTTTACATTTTGCAAGAACAATTTTAGTCAAAAATTTTTTCACAATGATAAAATTGATTGAAATGAAAATTTATAAGGACAAAATTGTGGTGTTTTGCCATTGAAGTATTAACTATTTAGTTGGATTACCCATTTTGCCACTCATAGCATCATCAAAACTAGGTGCTCCACTCATGGGTCCACTACTATTGGTGGGTGGAGTCATAGTTTGACTATGTTGTAATGCTTGGGAACCATATCCAAATACATTAATTGGCTGCAAGACAAAAAAACCAACATGGTATCAATGAAAATTACTTTTCAAGGGGTTAAAGTATGAGAAAAACTTATGGGGCATAGAAATTAAACTCAGTATAAAAAAATAAATAAATAAAAGATTCACCTGAGAGGCACTTTGCATGAGATGGTGATAACCAATGTAACGTGCATATTGCTCTGCAAGGCATGAATTTTGCAGCTGGTTTTGGTAGTTACTAAAAGCCCCCAAAACTGGATTCTGGCACATTAAATTCTGGTTTTGTGGATGAGCCAGAGGCATGGATTGATCAAGGGGCATTCTTTGTAATTGCATTGGATTTTGAATAGGTGGCAAAGTAGGTGCAGCCATATTTCCCCTGCTCATTTGTGACATGTAATATTGAACTCCTGGAAACATCATTGGGGCCATGCTACCCCCCATCCACATTACCTACCAGCAACAACAAAAAATTATTATTATTATTTGCTTTTGGAACCAACAAATAAAAAATTATTATTCCCTCTGTTCACTTGTACAGGTTGCTTTCACTAAATTAATGCATCGTTAAATTAATGTATTTATATGCAAATTATATTCATATGCTTTTATTTAAAGATTGTATCAGTTTAGTTGAAGCAACTTGTATAGATAGACGGATGGAAACAATATTTGTTAGTAGTATCATAAATAAAATAGCATTTTCGTTCATGAAGTTGATAGTTTTTATCAATTTTGTCTTCAAACCTTTAAAATAATCCAAATTATCATCAAAGTTGCCAAACGTCTCAAGTTAGTACCCAGAGACTTAAACCCAAGCACAAATTTAGTGGACGCTTGTCGTTTGCTATCTTCAGAGACAATTTTAAAGTAAGAGATTGCACGAAAATAGTACCTGAAGCTGTAACTGAAGTGATTTCAAGTATTCAATTGCCTCATCTAGCATTGATGCTTTGTCTGTCTGCACATACAATACAACCCTTTGTTTCTTAGACCACCATGATTGAATCTTATGAAAAAGAGTGAATTAATTTAAAAGTAGAAAAGTGTGTGCTGCTAGGCCTCAAAACTACTATATGCCAGAGATAAATTTCATTATGGCCTATGAAATGCCACATCCTGAATTGAAAAACACTTCTTCCTTAACTTTAGGCATCATTTTTTGGAGATCAATTTATAAATACCTGAGGATTTCAGTTACATTTTCTGACTGATGTGATTGATACAGCAACCTAATTAATAATAGATGTGAAATTTATTTATCGACTTTACCAGTAACATAGTTGAAATCCATAGTTATTTGCATGTGATTCTCTTGCCGTCTAAATAATATCTAAGAAAAAAGATGTTAAAATAATATTACTCTGTTAAAGAAAACTTAGTTATCAATTATTTAATATTAGTTACCCTAACAGACGCAGCACAATGGACTATAGCTGGCTCAATAAATAGCAAGATCGTGACTATACCTGACTCAATGCATGCATCTATCTCAACAGAGAAAAAAAGTTAAGAAAATAAAAAGTCAAACATGAATTATGGTAGTGTGAACCTTGTTACTATTTGGTATCAATTGCTGCAATGTCTTCATCTTCTCATTGATCCTGTCTCTTCTTCTCTGCATTAGTAAAATAATAAATAATGCTAGTAGAAAAGGTATAACATTTACCAGAATATATATATATATATATATACACACACACCCCATTCCCTCACCCTTTCAGATAGATTGTGCACTTCTGCTGCACGGTTCCTTCTAGAAGAACCTGATCTCTGAGATGCCTTGTTTGCAGCAGCTGATTTCGTTTCTGTGGCCTATTACAAAATACCAGACACAACTAAGCAAACAACAACAACAACTAAATCTTGTCTTGCCATGTGCATGAAGTAGACGAGTGTCCTGTCGTAAATCATAATAGTTTCACTTTCATCTATAGCTTCAGTTATTACCTTCTAAAATGAGATTTCTCGTATAGAGTGAGAAAGTGAGGGTTTAACTAAGAAATTCTTACATGGTCATGGAGAGCGCCAAGCTGGATATGCTCTTGACCATACATTAAATGACATTTTAGTCTCCACTTTGGGAGAAGCGAGTCAATTCACTACTTGAAGTTAAAATGTCATTCAATATGTAGTGTGAAGCACATATCTAAACTGACGATATAGGACCAAATAAGAATTTCTCGGAATGAACCATCCTAAGATCATTTACTTTACAAGGAATCTCACTCTAGCGCATCTAAATCCATTGTTTCAGAAGCCAAACAGATAATGAAGATAAAAAGGAAGAAGAGAAGAAAGTAGTTAATCACCTCACTTTGTTCTTCTGATTCTTCAGCAGCATCTATTCCTTTTCTCTTCAGGCCATGATTCCCTGTTGACAAGGAACAAGTCTTTCCAAGGCTACTACTCCCTGATCCACCAGAAGAAGAAGTCAAAGTTGGCTCAATCATCATCTCTGATTTCCCTTTACCACTCCAAGGAACACTTCTCTGAACACTACAATCCCGTAATGCTTCATGCTCCGCCGAGAAAGTAGTAGTAGTAGTAGTAGTTGTAGCCCAAACGCCGCTACTTGAAACCTTGCTAACATCTTGGTCCTGAAGGATTTGGTTGCTTCCACAATGGCTTGAACCAATTGTCATAACTGAACACTCCTTAGCCTCACTTTGTGACATCATGTTATTGCCATTATTAGCTTTGTCTCCAAAGTAAGAAAACTTTAGTACCTTTTGTGATCTAGATGAATCAGGAACATGATGAAATCTTGGAGCAGGCATAATAGAAGATGTTTTCATGTTATTTGGTTGTTGTTGTTGTGAACTCAAAGTTGCATCAAATTTGGGAAACTTTGACTCTTGAAATGGCCTAATTGGCTTGTAAGGCTCAACAACTTCACAAGGTGAAAATTGAGAGAAATTGTTTGCGCATATTAGCTCTTGTTCTTCTTCTTCTTGTTGTTCAAATAATGGATCCTCAATTAATGGGAATTGGATCCATGATGAGGTCTCATCTTCTTGTTGTTGGCTCAATGCTGCTGCTGATGATGCATCAGTTTTCTGAATTGGTTTCCTTTGTGTTTGGCTTTGCATAACTACTTGCCCATTTTGCCATAGAAGCTCCACAAGTTCTTGGTCGTGCCTGTGTGATAATTGATCACATATATAGATAAGTTATGATTTTAAAAAAATTCTATGAACTATCATCCAATCGGAAAAGTAGTTCAGTTTTTTGTCCCATTGTGTCAAGTCTCTTATTCAATAGCACATGATTGGATGACGGTTTGTTCTGCTTTGAAAGAGATATAGAGATCTAATAACACATACCCTATGGGATGATGATTCTTTTGATGATTGATGAAAGAGGTATCACTCTCAAAATCCCAACCAGGAATACTGTTATTCATTGGTAAGAAGCAATAAAGCAGTTTATCTGTAATCTGTTTTTAACAAAGAAAGTAAAGAGAGATTTTAGACTTTTGGACAAAGCTTTACAAAGCAAAATAAAATAATATTTATGAATAGTTAAGTAATCAAATAAGCATATAATAAAGTAATGAAAGGAAAGAAAAGGATAAACAAACAAAGCCTTTGGGGGAAAGACTAGAACCAAAAGAATAATCAACAATAAAAAAGAAAAAAAAAACACAAATTACTTAAAACTATATATACTTTGATTAATTATGATAAACATGAAAAGAAAAAAAAAAGAATGACCCATTTTCAGGAAAGCAGAAAAGAAACTAACTTTCTTTTTTTCCACAATTATAATAAGTTTCAGGATAACAAATGAAGAACCCCACCTTATATGTGGCAAAGAAACAGATTTTCTAGAACTTGTTTTTTTTTTTTTT
>QANU01018688.1:731496-825644 GCA_003254905.1 Nissolia schottii
TATATATATATATATATATATATATTCATCATCAGAAATTCTAGTGTAATAGTAGAGCGTGATATTCAACTCCATTTAAAGCTGAAGCATCGGTCTGATAGAAAGCACAAGCGTAATCTTTTACAACCACACAATAATTTTTTACATATTAAACATAAGAAATTCTAGTGGAGTTTCACGACACTCATGTTGGACACATTCTTAATCAAATGCAGAATCACATTTTAATTTTAATATCTATAAATGATCGATAACTTAAAGTGAAATATCAATGTGGTCATAACTCAGAAGTATGTCTAACATAATACTCTGTAGTGACAACAATTTCTTATACATAAAGCACAAGAAATTTTTGTATGGTCGTAGAATGTTATGTTAGACATATTTTTGACCAAATATAAAATGGCGTTTTAATATTCTAATATTTTTTTTGAGAGAATACATTACGTAAAACTAAAATATCAATCCAATTATGACTGAGAAGTTTATTTAACATGATGTTAGCTCAAATAATTTTTTATGGAGTTAACTTTTAAATTAGTTCTTAGAGTTGCTAACATTAATCAAATTTATCATTAAATTATAAAAATTATCATATTAGTCCTTTAAATTACCAAAAGCTGATTAAGTTAATATTTTAATATAAGTCAAATTAATACCTCTAAAAAATTAGCTCATAACAAATTCAATAATTAATATTTTAAAAACAAATTTAATTAACATTGAAAACACTCAACCCCACGTAACATTGTTTTGCTTATTATGAGAAGCTAAACTATACGGGGGAAATCTAATTCTCGAAGGACATGGTGAGGGCAATCTGAAAATTGAGTGAGGGTGGAGACACGTGGCAATGATTCCAGCTGTATAGTATAGATTATTGGGGAACTGATAAGAGACAGCAGTGTCAGGGAAAAAAATGAAAAGTAGTGGTGCTCATTCATGCTAATCAACGAATCAAGTATCTTTCAATGGGCACAAAATAAAACAGTATCTTAGTATCATCCAACTATATAGTTTATGGGGCATATAAGTTAGGAAAAGTTTAATTGCGTAGGGTCTAATCGGCATGACACAAAATTTGATGTTATTGATTGGATAGTAGTTATCATCAATTGTTTATTGTTCTTTTTTTTTTCTAATGAGATTCAGAGTAGAACCAATCACGATCTAATTATTGATCAAGTAATTAGATTGGACTCAAGATTTTGATGCAAGTTGCAAATTGAACCATGTGCATAATCGAATTATAAACTTGTAGGGGGGAAAATAAATTTTAAAGAGATTTTCATAATAAGTCTGAATAAAACACATCAATATTAAAAAAAAGGTATAATTTAAGTTTTAAAAAAAAGGACAAAGATACATATACAATATTATAATATTATAATTTGCACCTAATTCTAGTTTTGAAAAGTATAAGGATCAAAATATTATGATCCAACCTCTGGTTTGTTGGTTTGGAAATCAAATTCCAACCATTGGCTTTCAGGTTTGAACTTGACATATGTTGTTGATGATGTCATTATGATGATGATATATATATAAAAGTAAAATAAGATAAAATAAAATATCAAAATATTATTATCAAATTTTACTTTGAAGTTTCACATGTACATATTGTAATCACTCACTAGTTTAACAAAAAAATTTCTCTATTTAAATTTGATGGGATCAAGGTTGTCAAAATTAAGATTTTACGTAAGATTAAAAGAGCAAAATAAAAAAGTGAAGCGTAAAATTTAAACACAATTTAAATCATAGAATCATTCAGTCTAATTGATAGTATTGAGATCAACTAACCTCTTTAAACTTGTAAAATCATCACATTCTAATATTTAAATCTAGATTTTACTGATAGGAGGATTACACGTTTAATCTTCAATCTTCATTCTCTAACAAGCATTGTTTTAATAAATTAGTAGTGTAAAATTAAATTCAACACTGCTAGGTGTACACCAATATTTCTGCCACCATATTGCTACCATCACTCCTTATACAGTTTGGGTCCCATGCTTATACAATTTAACCGCAAAGTCACCCACGATCCTCGCTCACCATGAAATGCATGTACGTAAGCGATTTTTGTATCAAAATCATTCGCACTTTCACAATTACACCATCATTCGAAACTCACAACTACTCTCCCATCTTCCATCCATTCTTTTCACGCTCACAAAACGAAACTCATAACTCTCTCATACTCAAACCTCTGTTCACATAAACAAACCTATGCACTACATGTAAACTGTTTGTGCATATCAGTGTAAAAGTTTGTGCATAATGTCAAAATATTGTTTGTGCACCAATAGTGTGTTGATTTTAAATATGAATGCACCAACTTATACAATTGACATGCACAAACTTTTCAAAGAAACTTTCTTACTAATATGTCAACATGAACTCTCTTAAACAATTTACAAGCACAAACTTTTCACACAACTATCATGAATTAATGTGTCAACATATATATTCTGTCAAAATCTATCAATTATACACATAATTTGGAACTAATTTGCACAAACTTTTACATAGCAATACATTGTTGATTATCTAGAATTGATCTAAAGATTCAATGGATGAATATGGATCTCGAAGGGTTGAAGGAGATGAACAAAATCAAGAACGATGCGTGATGAAGAGGATGACGTAAACGAAGAATGATGATAATGATGATGCCGATGAAAACAAATGAATCAATCAATAATGAAGAAATGAATTTGACCGTCTTGCATAATCGCCAGAGCTCATGGTTTTATGAGTACCGTTGGTGTGAGTGCATAATCGTATGGGTATGCCAATAGGTAATACATTAAAACCGTATGAAATACAGTGGTGGTAGTACGATGGCTGCCTATTCGGTGTACATCATATGCTTTTGCATTAAATTCTATAAATTTGTTGCAACAAAGTCATTTAGGATCCATTTGGACATCAAAATTGAAATTGTAGTTCAGAATTTTAAGTTTAATTCCAACTTTGTTAGAATTGGAATTTGTTTAGAATATTGAATTATATGTTTGGTTTCTACAAAGAATTAGGACATGAAATTAAAATTCCGGCCCCATTTGGTACACTTTATATAATAAGACCTGATAATATTAGACATGATAGTATAGTATAAGAAATATATTGTATAAATTTATATACTATCATGTGTTTGGTACACCAAATATAATTATATGATTTTATCATATTCAATCCCTTTGTAGTATCAATTTATAATTAATACAGAAAAAAATAATTTCTAAAGCATAATCTCTCTTGATCGTTTAGAAAAAATTAGATAAACCTAAAATGATATTTTGTACTTCCAAAAAAAATTATTATAAAAAACATAATTTTTTTTTACCAAAATCGAAAAGGGTTTATTGTATGCTCATAAACTATGTCAAAAACATTTATCTCTTTCTTTTTTGTGAGGAAGGCTAACAATCATTATTTTTCTGGACTCCCGATATATAATGACTTACCTTTGTCACAATTAATAAAAGAAAAGTGTTCTGGTAATTAAGAACAAAAATTGATGAATGAGACACAATTATCACTTTATGAATGGTCAGATATAGGTTACATGCATGACAGAAAAATCAATCACACAAAAAATGGAAACTCATAAAAAAACAAATGATCCAAAGCAAAGTTCTCAAATTTTGTAAAAACTCAAATCAAGAAAAAAAGTTATTTTTCTCCAAAAATGGATTTATATTTTTTTGAGTCAAATTGATAACTGAAAACGGAAATGAACATGAGGTTTGTGAGTAATTTTTTAATTGATATGTGCAAAAGGGTATTAGATTTGAAGAAGAGACAAAAAAACCATGAGAGAGAGAAAGATAGAGGATAAGATAATGCAATGATGATGATTAACGATTACACAATGATGAAAAGAAAAGAAGTGATAAGTAAGAATAATTTTAAATTAAGTAAAAAAATATTATTATGTCTCAAGAGACATGATAAGTTAATACAACAATCATAAAATAAAATTGAATAAAATCATGGAAGGTTATACTTTTCTAATCCAACGTTGGATTCAACTCAAGCAATTTAATTAAATTAATCATATTTTTAAAAAAAAATAATAATTGACCCACTCCAAACTTTAGAGAACTTCAGCAAGAGATTAATTTATTGCAATCAGGCTATTGTGAGTTTAATTATCTGTCAATCATTTGGGCTTTCTTTCGGTCATGAGTTGGGCTTTAATTTAGTTGGTAAGTTTCAACTAAGAATTTCGATTTGGGCAAGGGCCAAGGCCGAAGGGTCATTTCGCAATTTCTAAACTATGGAAAATTTCATGACCAAAAAACGAAGCCATGGAAAATTGCTTTCTTCTCAATTTTATTACCTTGTTTTATATCACATCTAACCCCAAGGTGAAAAATTATATTCAATATTCAAATTTTCTTTGCATCCTTACAATCCAATGGTAGAGAATGATTTAGTGGAATTTAAAGTCCATTTCCTTCGAGTTAAAGGGAGAAAACTCCAATAAACTAACATTCACTCAATTGATTACAATTCACTTATACAATGATTAGTAATCTCTTATTTCATACCCTTAACTAATACTCAACTAACTATTATTTTACCCAAAATGTTCATCCTTCCACTAAAAATTTGTCACTTGTCTAGCAATAATTTTTTTCTGACAAATTATTCTGACCACCAACAAAAGCTATATATTATGGGGATTCTATCAGTATTAGATATATTAATCACTAATAGAAAATATTTTATTTGACATAATTTAAAGTGCAAGCGACATCACCCTTTCAAGTGTGTCTTGATAGGATTAACCCATGTGGTTGAAGGGAAATAAAATAAGATTGAAAAAGCAATTGTTATCACATCATACATCACATTTGAGAAATCCCCTTCTTCTCTCTTCCAACACTAAAAGTCTTAGAGCGATATGACTATTTTAATACTAGTTATTTCATAACCCGTTTGCACGAACTCGAGATTATTGAGGTAAGAGGCCATAGCTCTCCATCCAATAGAATATGGTTTTGCAAGTATGGTGTTCTATTTGATCCATTTTATCTGTCATTTTTATTTTTTAAGATATATTTAAAAATTAATATATCTGGATATAATTTAATTAAGATACATTAATTTTTAAATGTATAAAAAAGTGAAAGTAATAAATAAAATGAATAAAAAATAGTACAAAAGAACATCTACAGATATAATAATATAATTAGATGAGTAAAGGAACCCCATTAATTACAATCTAGTTCCTGACAAATTTATATCAATATTGCCGCTAGCATCAGAGTATGATTGTTACCGAAAAAAGAAATATAATATGACATTCACATAGTCAAAGGATTTTGAATCCAGAAGAGAGAGAGAGAGAGAGAGAGAGGAATAAATTAAACCTTAATTACTAGTAGAACCTTCATACACGTAATTTGTAACCATAAGCATAGCACTATCTATTGCCTACATTTTCAATTCAGAGCAAATCAAAGCAACAATGTTGAAGCTCACAAGGATTAATTACCAAATGTATATCTTATTCTATAATCACAGAACACAATGACAGAAAGTGTCATAACCCCTCTATTCTTCATTAGCACCTCCTCTTGAAATTAAATCTACTGATATATGGTGTGGCCAAATCAAACTATGCTGCTGGTGCTACATCAATCCCATTGTCATCATCATCGTCATCATCGGCATCGTTTTGGAGGCGAAAGCTGCGCCATTCGGTCACAGCCTCCGCCGGAAACATGGAGAAACCAGGTTCCATGATGCTTAAGACCACCATTGCAGCAAAGAATAGAGTAGAATTATACACTGCAAAGTATAAACTGCCTTGGTTGTAAACTACCTAGGTTGACTGAAGATGAGGTCATGAGTCTCCAATGTATTTATACACAGAAACAGAGAGCATATATTTTTTATCCAAAAAGAAAGCATACTCTTTAATAATAAAGGTGCCTGGCCCACTTTCAATATGAAAAATAAGGTTAATTTTAATTCGTTGTTAATGTAAATTATTTTACGTTTCCAATCAATTTGATATCGTCCTATATATGATTTTTGAGTTAGTTATTGATGAAATTAATTTTAATGCATTATCAATGTAATAGAATTTTACATTGTCATTCAATCATATAATAATATATGTGAGATTTTTGAAGTAATAAGAATAAGAGTAACTTTATTGATGTAACAATATACATAATTGAATACACGTGTAACAAAAATATTTTATATAAACGTTGCATCAAAATTAACCTTGTTAATTCCTGCTAACACTTCTGATAATTGAGTCATACATAATTAGAAGACGGCTCGTGCATCACAATTAAATCCATAGAAATACCAACGAGCCATAATTACCTTATTCTATCTAATAATAATCACAATTGGATTTTTTTTTTCCTTGCAACTTTTAATATATTCCAGATTATCTGAAAGATAAGTTTGCCTCTTCTGAGTTCTGACCACTTTTCTAATTCCGTAGAGCCACTTTTGATTTTGTTTTGTTGTCAGATTGTAGTGCAAAATGATGACATGGTGACACTTCTCTCCATACATTTTTCACTAATGGGCTGTGAGGGCCCAAAGCTTGAGCAAAGCTCATGGCTTGTTATTGCAAGATTGCATTCAACATGTGTTGTTAAGTGTTTAGCACACGCTTGAGGTTCCTTGGCACGTGCACACTTGAATGACATGGATATAGTAAAAATCTCACAAGTAGGTGAATCATCAATATAAGCATAAGCCAAAGGTTAAAAGACCTTTAGGAGATAGGTTTCGGCCAAATGTGACCATGACTGTAGAAGAAAAAAGGTTATGAATAAAAAAATGATTGGGAGCCACAAATGTATGTCACATTTGAGCTGTCAAAATGAAACATGTTATGAAGCAGGAGGCCTCACACAGTTGGTAGTTAACTGAATTTTTTAAGCATCTAATCAAATATTCGATTCTTGATAGTGTGTATGGAGAGAATCTCATGACTAGAGATATACCCAATACGGTGAATTCAAATTCTCAAAGGAATTAATAATCATTTTTGGCGATAAATACAGTTTGTGAGAACAAATAAAAATGATATGGCGTAATATGTTATTGACTCTCGAATAATTAGTAGATGTATCCTACCTCTTTATGGGTTTGATTCCATTCAAAAACTAAGTAAGAGAAATGTCCAAGTTATTATAAAAAATATATTAAACATATTCTTAAGCAATGAGAGACTTATGCATCCTTTACACTTAAGATCAAACATAAAAAACGTGAAATTTGTAAGATTAAACATTTGCGTAGCACGTTATCAATAAGTTAAGCACAATATACTCTCAAACCATTTTCGAGTTATGGGCCTAACTTTATTTCAGCCCAAAAGTTCCATGATTTTTTATCATCTAGCAAAAATTTCTTGTTGACTAGTATTTGTGAGAGGGTATAGGACAGTTGGTTCATTCCTCTTGCTTCTTTTCAAATGTGTATGTGGCTCTAAAGTGAAACTTTGGTGCAAATATTCTTTTGTATAGTTCAAGTTTCACCTAAGGGACTTAGTCGTATCTTTTGGTTGTGTGGTGTCAAATGATTCGCTAATCATATAACCCTAGAATTTTATTGAGAATGAAAGTTTTATTATACATGAGTAATGACATTTGAGTCCCCCTTTTAGGGAAACTGTAATTACCTATGAATAAACAATATAGGCTCGTTTTGGAGTCACCACCTAAAATTATTGTACAATATAAAAGCTAAGTACTTGAATAATGTGATGTACATGTTGATTCTTGAATCGACAAATAAGTTGTTACTAATGTGTTTGGATTTTCATTGGAAGAGTGCTACAATGTTCAAAAAAGGAGTGCACGACATGACACAAAATTCATCAATGATTTGTTGGATGGGACCCACATATTTTTCATCATGTCCGTCCACATCATTTGTATTGGGCAAAGGTCGAACATCATTTTCTTTTCTATTACTTTAGAAGTGCAAATTTTTCACTTCTTCCGAAACTCAAAATGATTTTAGATGAGTTGACTGTGTTCCATACTTCCACCTAAAAACCAACCGAAGGTTAATCTTCTTTATGAACTTGGTTATACATCACCAAATTGTGAACTACCAAATCTTTCAAGGGCAATAGTTTACTGATAAAGAGGTTAATCTTCTTTATGAACTTGATTTTACATTGGGGGAAGATAAACCTCAACCTTGTAGGTGTTCCTCACAAGCTTTTGCAACAGTCATCAATGGAAGTCTCCTCCCCAAGTCTAGTAACAAGAAAGCATAATTCTGATTTCATCAAAACCATTTACATAAGAATGAATCTCTATTCAAACTACTTTCCTTTGAGCTTTCCCTTGGGGATTTTGGTAAGCAAACCAGAATCCAGCTTCTGATAGTGATTTTGCATCTCACCAAGGACCTTGTAAACAAAGTTGTCAACTTGGTCTTCATATCTTTCATACAGAACTGGGAGTGTATGTGCAGCAACAAAACCTTGGGAGATAACACACGTTTTAGGAATCAAGTATTGACATAAAAAAAGAATCAACTAGAAGTAAAAGCATTATGGTTTGCGAGTTTGGATTAGTTTATTTCGGGCTCTAAACAACATATAATCAAAAGCTTCTTGAGACAACTTTTGAAAAATAATCCCGTTATTTTTCAAAGAAAAGTTGGTAGAAGAACTTCAAAAAGGTATCACCCATTTGAATTTTGGGAAGAAATAGACCACACAAAACAATATACATGAGCCATTGACTAATATATTGTTTCCAAATAAAATTAGGTTCTTGAGATGACATTATCCGAAAAATCTTTACACTTCCAAACTCCCTCACCCTAGCAACTTTGGAGTAGATACACTCCATGCCCTTTACAGTTAATATGTTGCTTTAATCATTCCTAGTGCGCACCATAAAAGGAAACGTTTGGCGGAAAACATTGAAGGAAAACATTTGATGGGATTAGTTGAAATTTAAAGAGTTTAATTTCTATGCATGAACAGTGGAAAACAATTTAAGTAGAAGAGTAATCAATCTACCAAAAGATGAAAGAAAGCAGGTCTCTCACCAATATACATGACAGTCAAAAAGTTGCACCAGCTCCCAATCACAGCACCAGCCCACAAGCTAAATACAACCTGAGGATGTTTTGGCCATTGATCAATAATTCCATGGAAAAAAATGCGTATATTCTTTCTTTGATACAGCATATAAAAATACATACAGTTCAAGAAATAAAAATGTTTAAAAACAAGCTATATATAATTGATGGCAAAGCATAAAGTGCATCATTATTCAAGATGCTGAATACAACGCCCCGCATTGTTTATTTTTCAAATGACTTTTAAAAGCTAATATGGCATAAGATTTAGCTGAGTTGACAAGTTTCAACAAACTCAAGAAACTTATCTGTCTGCATTGCACCAGTTAAATATAGAGCCTATCATAATAGGAATTCAAATGAAAAACCGTTGGTTTCCACCAGAAACATCAATAATGTTTCACAACTGCAAGATGTTTGTAGCAAACAAAAGCAAGAGGAACTGATTGAATAACAAGCAGAAAAGAAAATGCTGGTGTTAGAAACTAAAGAGTGGCTTAACCTGAAAACTATGTCTTAAGGACGGATCTGGATCATAAATAACAATATCAAAGTAAGCAAACATACAAGAAGAAATTGCTTATGGTTTCCTCCGCATGCAACATCTTGAAGAAACCTCAAACCACGGTTAACCTCAGCACCAATGGCAGTCGCGATATTCACAAAAAAATCGTCTGGGAGAACAAAACGGGGAACTTTAGCTGGCTTCCTGTCACCACATAGAACGAAAGCATACTTAGTAAAGCTGTAAATTTGTATATACAATGACATACATCCGGGGCAACAAAAGAAGAGATGGAAATATGCTTGAATTGAATAACCTGTTAATCAAGCCAGAAGCATTTGACCAAAGAAACTGTGTGAGCAATCCAAGAACCAGAGCATAGCATAAGAGAGTTAGGAAATTATAGTTAAGCCATTCAAAAAGAACCCATATAGCTGTTGCAGCAGTTAAAACACTAGCCGAGATCTTCTTGTTCCTCCATAACAAGACATCAGCAGCTACATCATTCAAAGAAGAAAAAGTAAGTTTAAAAAGAAATTGAGGCCACTATGGTAGACTTCACAGGAAATGGCTAGAACGACAGTACATTTTCCACCCCCTAAAATATGGTGCAGAGGTTTCTGGCGTCCGAACAGTCTATTGAACTGCGAGCTCACCGAGTTCGATCTCTCTTCCTCGAAGAACGATACAGTAGTTCTCTGCTTCTCGACAATTGTGTCCACCAGGGTGTTAAAAAGCTTTTCAGCTGTGATTTTCTCAGACATTGTTCTTCCTGTGCTACTAAGAACGAAAAAGGAGCATCATCAATCATATCATGAAATAGCTATTACGCATAACACCATTGAATCATATCTATCATCGTCTATGGGAAACCAACAAACATGAAGTGAATGTATGAGATTCAATTTTATTTTCTGAACCATAACATAAGAGGAGATCATGTTATTGCTAACTTCAATGTACACATTCATAAAGCCAACACACACACAGCCCATTCATCGATACAAACACATTCCAATTGGGAACCTCGATATATGCACTTCAATGAACAATGCAGAACCTTGAATTTACATGCTCAATAAATACTATACCTACTTCACTTTCATGACGGCGATTTGTTATTATATGCCTAGTCCATTTTCAAAGCACAACAAACCATAGCAGCAGAGAACAAAAGAATAAGAGAAACCCGAAGGATCCAAGAACAAAACAACAATGCCAATTGTTTTTCCTTTGAAAAGCATCCACCTCTTTACATGAAAAGGACTAGAGAAGCCACATAACACCAAAAAGTGAAAAAAGAAATTAAAAAAGAAAACAAAATAAAAAGTTGGTAGGCCAAGATCATTGACACAAAAATTAAAAAATAAAGATAATTCTTTTATAAATATATATAATTGGGAAAGAAGAAAAAAGTAAAAGGGGGTATCCCCAAGTTTATCTTTTTTTTTTCTTCCCAATTCAGAAGCACAAAAGGTGCATAGATCATCAAAATAAACAACGAAATCCAATTCTTCTAGCTCAAACAGCAGCAAAATACTTTAATTTTCAGAAGAACGAAGCTTTTTTGGGGTGAATTCAAACAACTTAACACACAATACAAAACAAGAAGATGTAAAATTGAACCCATGAAATATTAAACAAGAAACTTCAATTAAGAGAGAGAGAGAGAGAGTCATGGACAAACCAGAGTGAGCAGAAAACAAGTTGAACCAAAGCTGAGTAGCAGTAGCAGTAGCAGTAGCAGAGAGAGAGAGAGAGAGAGAGAGAGAGAGAGAGAGAGTGACGGAACTTGCATCTATTCTATATGGTGGCAGAAGGAGCCATTATATGACAAAGGAAAAAAGATAATAGTTTTGTTTTTTTTTTTTTTTTTAAAAAAAAGAGCTTAATTTATTTAAAAGAATTTAAACTATAAAAGAATTTTTTTTTAAAAAAAGCTTAATGGGATCTCATTAACTCTTTATAATTAAATCATGGAAAATGCATAGACTTATCTCATAAATTTGTTCATTTTCCAATTCATTGTTACGAATGACATTTAATTTTTTTTTATTTTTGCCTTTAAAAATGTCAAGCCTTCTTTAAAAAAATTAAAATAATTGTATTTTTGGTGAATAAAAGTTTAAGTAGAAATAGACACCAACATCTCACTAACGACATATTTTCAAGTTTTTTTAACTTTTACATAAGTACGTTTAAATTACTCATTAACAAAAATTTTACATCATTAAATTTTAATTATCACATTTTTAAGATAAGAAGCTGAATATTAATGAATTGTAATGCGCTAAAACTTTTATCCGTTGGGACAATCGCTTACATTTAAGTGTACCACTCCGTGAGAGGAAACCAGAAAAGAAAAGAAAAGAAAAGTGAGAGTGAGAAATGACAGTATGGGACATTTGACAACTTGACTGAAGAGATTAAGAAATTATTAAAGAATATTTTGTGCTAACAAAAAGGCACGTGGGGGTTTGTTTGAATGAGAAATACTAGTTTAACATTCAAGTAATAAAACTATGCGAGGAGATGCTTGTTTTATTTTGGTAACCTCACGTGTTCAGTGTATAGAAGCGGGATTGCTGGTGAGCCTAAGTTTCTTCTTTTGGGTGGTTGGCTTTCTTTACATGGATCGATGGCATTGTCGTAGAATTATAGAAGGATCATTAGTTGGAGTGGCTCTGTGTGATTGTGCTTGGGAAAATTCTCAAATGTGGCTATAGCTGGGACAAATTTCGGATGCTATTTTATTGGAGTTATTGATCTTAATCAAGATTTTCTCACAACAGCTTTGATGGCAATGCCGAATGGGTATCTGCAATGAATAAATGGTGGTGGTGCTCTTTCTTGTTTATGGGGATGGAAGGACTATTCTGGGCTGGGGTGTTATGTCATGGGTCTCAGGTGGTGAAATTTTGTTTTTGTTGCTGTGTGCTTCTATGCCCTTTTGGTGTTATGCTCTAATTGATAAGGGTTATAAGGTTGCTGCATTTGGTGTTGGGTAATTGATTACATTTGGAGATGCAAGAAGGGATTAATTGGTGTGCTCTACACTATTGCTACGTCTCACTGGTTTAGTCTTCTTTTCTATCCATGGTCGCCTTTGCTATCCGTAGGAGCTGGTTAGGCAACAGGAACATGTTCATCTATGCAATTGGTAGCAGGGCTGTGTTTTTTGGAATGATGATGATGGTGATGGTGATGATTTCTTACTACAGGAGTGCTTATTCGTTTCTTGGTGCTGGAAAGATGATGTTTTTTGCTTCTATTGGTGTCGCTGGAAGATCATTTCAGATTTGGCATTAGCGGTGTTTTTGATGTATTTTTTTGTTTTGGTTTCTTTTATTGGTATTGCATAGTTGTTTTTTTGGTTCACTTGATTGTAAGGTGCTCGTCACCTCTTGCCTTTTGGCCCCTCTCCCCCCCCCCCCCTCCCCAACTTGGTTTGGTAGAGTGTAATCCATCTAAAAAATCTAGTTTGATACAAGTAATTAGTTCATTATGAAATGAAACGTTAATTTACCCATAAATAAACGAGTAAACATTTAAATTGTTTGGCATTGGTTAAATTCATCTTAACGCTATGAAAATGATAATATCAATTTTTAAAGTTGGTAAAAGTCAGTCACCATGCAATAAATGAGGGTGGTTGCCGTCAAACATAGTCTACGGTAACGATCTCAGATCATGTCTTCCCATGTTCGTGTCTCTAAACAATAATTGCATGTGTTATCGTCGGGCATGTCCGACAATAAATTAGTTACGAAGACCTAACGTTCAATTGTTACCGTCGGCCATATCCGATGGTAACCGCCTTTGAATAATAATCATCACATCTTCCCCAACGTTCAAACCACCAGCAATAAATATCTTGTTACCGTCGGATAAATTCGACGGTAACCTAAAAAGTCGTTGTTTTAAAAGCTCCTCCCCTCGCGGCAGCCCCACCCTTCCACTCTTTGCATCTCTCAAACTCTCTCACCCTCGCCACGCCACCATCACCGCGCCACCCCCTCGTCGCTGCTGCCACCACCAGCATTCGAGGTAAGTCTGCCGCCGACCGCCACTCTGTATATATATTTTATTTATTAATTATATGTATTATATCTGTACATATTATTTGTAATATATGTATTATATATTTGTATCTATATATTATATTATAATCTGTATATGTATTATAATCTGTAATATATTATGATCTGTATATGTATACTATATGTATATCTGTATATAATCTGTATATATGTGTATTATATGTATATAATCTGTATATGTATATTATATGTAGTATAATCTGTAATATATTATAATCTATATATATATATATATATGTATATTATGTATGTTATGTTAGTATATATGTATGTATATATAATGTATGTTAGTATATTAGTACAATATTAGTATATGTTAATATAATTGTTTTTATATGTTAAATTATTATAATAGTTTCATTTAAGTTAATTGTGCTAACTTGCATTTTTTTAATTTTGTATAGTTAGTACTAATGGTCGGCGACAAAGGAAAGAAGCAGGTGTCCGACTACTTCCCAGTGCAACACGGTGGTCGGGGGAAGGGAGGCAGGACACCCTCCTCTGGATCACCGACTGGGGAGGGTTTTATTCCCACCCTTGGGCTGGGGCAACAACCAATGGACATCGACGACCATCGACTGTTGCCCGATGATGCTCCGCGCGCTGACTTTCATGCCTCTGACGACAGTAGATCAGGCGAGATTCAAGAGCTATGCCGAGTAGGCTCCCCGAGCTTCCCTGCTGAGAGCCAACAGCTAGAGACTCCAACGGCTGCTGGCCCACACACTGAGGGATCCTCGACTGATGATCGGGTCCCTCTGCTAGTAGATTCCAACTCCAACGGGCATGTAAAATTTTTAATTTATTTGTTAATTAATTAATTTGTAAGTTTTTATATTATTATTTATTATTAATTATTTAATAAGTTTTGATTTTATGTTTGTATAGGTTTGCTCCTCACGCCGTTGGAAAACAGGCTGTGACAGAGACACTGAAGAAATGCTACAGTCAGCCCATCTTCAAGTAGCAGAATCTCCGACCTGAGGAGAAGGATCGCATGTACAACTTCTTTAAGGTGAGAAATTAATCCCTGATGATGGCAATCAAAGACGCACAGAGACGAAATATTCTCACAACTACACAAGCCTCCTAAAAACTCAAGCAAAGCGTTTGTTAGAGGCACGTACAAGACTATATATATATATATATATATATATATATATATAAAACCGATTTTTTAAACGTGGATAATGTTATTATTTAAATGTGATTAAATGTAAAAAAAATTAAATTGACTTATTTTTAAAAATAGATAATTAAGTTGAATACTTTTAAAAGAGCAAGATCAAAATAATTAATTGAGTATGATTATGAAATTAAAAGAGTATTTTACCATTCTTTTTTCAAGAAAAACAGATAGAAGTGGGCCTGAATATTTGCCTAAATTTATTTACCATAATTGTTTGGCACATACGTTGACCTTTGGATGAGTGCACGAGTCATAATATACTTTACTCCATCCAACAACTATCGTATTTTTTTTGGTCAATATTCCTGGCAATATTTTCGGAAATTTATATTACCCTTCTTCGTCAAGTATTTTTGTGTGTAACATAACATCAATGCAATACTGCTAGTAAAAAGATGCAGTAGTATATATACTAGTACTTTTGATCACTTGAACTGCTTCACTGATTATCCACCAATAAAGTAATGTTTAATTTGAAATTAAATTAATCTCAGATTTGAAATATATTGATAAGAATACAAGACAGATAATAAAATGAAAAAGAAAAGGGATAGAAAAAGATATTTAAAAAATAACTTTTTTCAGGACTAAATTCAATATTGTATTGCTAATCCCTATACATCAACATATTCTAGCTCCACCATGTTGTTCTTTCGGTAGATTATTGTATTCTAATCTACGTATCTTTTAAGGACTCCATAAGAGATTGAAACTCATCATCCTCATCCTCATCATTATTCACATGACTAGTTGTGTTAGGACGTTTAGATAAGAAAGCTTCTGACTTGTTTTTCTAGCTTCTTAATAATAAAAGTTTAGTTGTTTGAATCAAATTAATTGTACAATTTTTAACATCCCAAAATGTTATTCTGGGTGCTTACTAAGAAAAGAAGTAAAATTGTCACAATTTTTATAATTGTTTAGGGGTCAAAATTTACTCTACCAACCAAGCGTAAGTGCTCTCTGCATCTACAGCAAAAAAAAAAAAAAGAGGGTCATGTCAATGTTTAGTCACAAAAATAATAGAAAACGCTTGAAGCTGCTAGCTACAAGTCATGACAACGTCCTCAAAGTTAACATAAGCCCACAATATGGCCATGGCATCATGAAGCCAAGCATATAGGTATGACGTGGCACCAATGAGAGCCTCTAGTACCTTATCCAACATCAAAAATCTAATCCAAACTTTCCCAATCATCCACCCCCAAAATCCCAAATCCAAAATCAGCCACATTCCCATTGGACACAACAATATCAAAATCCTAATTTTCAAGTTCCAAAACTTTGCCTATACCATACCATAGTACTCTTAATTCATCACATAAGCTAGTTGGTATTATAGGAGAGTGAGATCCAAAAAAAAAATGGCTTCAACACAATGTTTCTTGCACCACCATGCCCTCACTACAACTACTAGATCCTCATCATTATTACAGCGCCAAGTGGTTAGCATCAAGCCAAACCAGCTTGTTTGCAAGGCTCAAAAGCAGGTTCAAGAGGAAAATGATGGTAGCTTAGTGTCTAGGAGATTGGCTCTCACTGTTCTCATTGGTGCTGCTGCTGTTGGATCAAAGGTCTCCCCTGCTGATGCAGCCTATGGAGAAGCTGGTACTTTAATCTTTTGGATAATTGAGATTGAGATATATGATATGGTTTATGATTTAATTCTGATGTATTTTTAGTGTAGAAAGATGTTATATAGACATCTAATCATTTATTGCCATGTTATTAAAAGTATATAACTCTTATGATGGTTATGTTAGAAATATATGATATGATTAGATGATATCGTAAAACTCTTTTTGTGTATGAGTATTAATTTCTATTAAGCTTTTATATATGTTGCCACAAAATTTCGTACAAAACTCGAATGATGATGATGATAACAGCTCATAGTGTTTGGCTTTGTAATTGTAATGAAATACTTGCATGATCATGTTTTATTCTCACTCTGTCCACTAATTGAAGAGATCAATTTTGTACTTTTAATTAGAAAACCATGCCATCTTTTGTGCTATAAATGAAGATTTAAATTGCTGTGCTCTGAACTGGAATTCTAATATTTGTTGTGATAAAGTGTGTAATTTGCTTCTGATTTCTGAGAGTTTAAAGATGGAACAAAATTAAGTGATGATAAGTGGATTTGATGCACTTCTGCTTATAAGCTCATTCAAACCTTGTACAAAAATTATGGCTGAGAGAGTGGCATTGGCAACAATAATATTCTTAAAGAAATTGAAGTTGTACAACAATTAGATTTTGGTAGTTGGACAACAAAATTAAAAGGGTAACCAATTTTGATTGTTTTGGTTTGCAGCCAATGTATTTGGAAAACCAAAGACAAACACAGACTTCGTGGCATACAATGGCGACGGATTCAAGTTATCGATTCCGGCAAAGTGGAACCCGAGCAAAGAGGTTGAGTACCAAGGGCAGGTTCTAAGGTATGAGGACAACTTTGACACAACCAGCAATGTGGTCGTCACGGTGACTCCGACAGAGAAGAAGTCCATCACTGACTACGGTTCCCCCGAGGAGTTCCTCTCTAAGGTAAACTTGTTCTAAGCATGGCATTAGTATAATTTCTATGCAACTTGTTTTATGAGAGACTTGTTTCATTCCTTGAAGGTGGATTACTTGCTTGGGAAACAAGCCTTCTTTGGGGAAACTCAAGCTGAGGTGGGTGACTATCAGCAATGCATTCAACAATTTGAAAATGGAATAATGCATATCTTAAACTGAGAGTGTGAACTTCATTTTGGGCAGGGTGGTTTCGATCCCAACGCGGTGGCCACAGCAAACATCTTGGAGAGCTCGACACCTGTGATAGACGGGAAGCCGTACTACTTCTTGTCTGTGCTGACAAGGACTGCCGACGGAGACGAAGGCGGCAAGCACCAGCTGATCAGAGCCACGGTGAAGGACGGGAAGCTCTACATCTGCAAGGCTCAAGCCGGAGACAAGAGGTGGTTCAAGGGGGCCAGGAAATTCATCGAGAGCACCGCCAGTTCCTTCAGTGTCGCCTAATAACAAACTAAAGCAGAGAGGGTAATGCTTCAAAAGCCATGCATGTTTTTGACTTGCTTTTTGTGCCTTCAAGTTTCAACTGTTCTGTTTGAGGGAGTTTGTATGTATGTATATGGACACTTGCAATTTTCATCTTGTTCCCTTTTTCACTTTCAATAACGTTGCCGTAACTATGCTTGATGGAGACACGGTCATTGTTGGAATTTATCATTGCATTACGTCAGATTACTAAGGATAAAGGGATTGCATAAATACCTGTATCCATAGCTGAATGATTGCGAGACGTTTGCAGCGATTGAGCGAGAACGAGCTGGTGGTTCTATGGTCTTCCTCAACCAAATCTCTAAGTGCTAGAGGTTTCTCTTCTGATGGGGAGAAGGGAGAACTGATTGTGATTTGGTGTGTTGGGGGCCATAACCGTTCCTGCGTATTTAAGCTCATCAGGGTTCCCATTATCCCCTGATGGGCCAATACTGATATCTACTCATATTGGGCCCACATTCGTTTTCTTTGAGTCCAACAGGCTTAACAAAAATTAGATCACTAAGATCAAGCCCCTTATGATAAATAACTAATATAATTGTCATTCAATATGAGCCCATACAATTATTGGAAATATAAATTTCCAACAATCTCCCACTTGGGCTACATATGATTCTTTAAACAATTATATCACAAGTTCCTTAGGCGCGCATCCGAATGCTATTTATCGTTGGACTTTCTTTAACAATCTGGTCCATCTCATGTATCAATGATGGAATTACTGCAGCTTTTGTCACCAGAAATTGTGGCTAAACCACAATGATCACCATATTAATACTCTTAATGACATAGATCAAATGCGGATGAGTAGCATGGAAATCACATGCAATGTGATCTTAAACATGTCCATTTCCAACTGGTCATTCTTAATCTTTGGTGAGATCAATCCAAAGTCCTTAAATGCAATAAAATTATTGCATATACAAAACATAAGCGAGTTCAGAATTGAATCATAAACCATCAACCTTATTATGCATAAATCAAATAGATAATATCCAATAGAACAAAAGGACTCCCACTAAACTAAGGTATCCTCACGAATAACACCCACATGAGCAGTATGCTCATGAAAAAAAAAAACTTTAGGTGTCAAACCCTTAGTTAATGGATCAGCTAGCATAAAATTAGTCGCTATATGTTCTATGGAAGTCCGTTTATTCTGAACTCTTTCTTTAACAACTAGGGACTTGATGTCGATAAACTTCGACTTCGTTGCACTCCTGCTATTGGAATAAAGGACTGTCGAGTTATTGTCACAATAAATCCTTAGTGGTAGGTCAATGCTATCAACTACACGCAAATTAGTGACAAAATTTTGTAGCCATATTCCATGGTTGGATGCCTCATAGCAAGCTATGAACTCCGTGGCCATAGTTGAAGAAGGTATAAGTGTCTGTTTAGCAGACTTCCATGAGATAGCTCTTCTTACCAACATATAAATGTATCCTGATGTGGAGCACCTACTATCTTGGCATCCCGCAAAATCAGAGTCGGAATACTCGATGATCTCTAAACTGTTTGATCTCCGATAAGTGAGCATGTAATCTTTTGTTCTCTTCAAATAACGCATCACACGTTTGACCGCTTTCCAGTGCTGTATATCAGAATTGCTCAAGAATCTTCCGAAAACTCCCACTACAAATGCTACGTCAGGACGAGTACAAACTTGAGCATACATTAGACTCCCCACCGCTAATGCATAGAAAATCTTCTGCATCTCTTTTCTTTAAAGATCATTATTGGGGAACTGTTTGAGACTAAACTTGTCTCCTTTAGCAACGGGTGTGTCTCCTAGTTTACTATCTTTCATGCCGAATCTATTTAAGACTTTATCGATATAGCTCTTTTGTGACAACTTAAGGATACCTTGAGAGCGATCTCTTAGTATCTGAAAACCTAATACAAAAGATGTGTCCCCAAGATCTTTCATCTCGAAATTTTTCGTTAGAAATCTCTTGGTTTCGTGCAATAAGCCTATATCGCTGCTATCAAGCAGAATATCATCGACATATAATACCAGGAAGATATATTTACTCCCACTGAACTTGTGATATACACAGTCATCAATGACATTTGCCTCAAAACCGTACAAGGTAATGACCTGATGGAACTTGTGATACCATTGACGGGAAGCTTGTTTGGGACCATAGATGGATTTGTTTAGCTTGCATAACATAGACTTTGGGTCATCTGATACAAAGTTTTCTGGTTGTGCCATGTAAGTCGCTTCATCAATGTTTCCATTTAGAAACGCAGTCTTGACATCCATCTAATGTAATTCCAAATCAAAATGAGCTACCAGTGCCTTTATTGTCCTAAAAAAGTCTTTCGAGGATACCAGAGAGAAAGTCTCTTTGTAGTCAATGCCTTCCTTTTGAGTAAATCCTTTAGCAACAAGACGAGCTTTATATCTCTCGACATTGCCATATGAGTCCCTCTTGGTCTTAAATATCCATTTTCAACCAATGGGTTTCACACCTTCAGGCAATTCGACAAGATCCCAAACGTCATTGTCTTTCACAGATTTCAACTCATCCTTCATGGCATCAATCCACTTATGAGAGTTCGAACTACGCATAGCTTGACAGAAGTTGATTGGATCATCCTCTGTTAAACCAATGTCATCCTCATGTTCTTGGAGAAAGACAATGCAATCATTTGATATTGCACTTCTCCTCTCTCTTGTGGATCTTCTTATTGGCACTCCTTGAGGTGGTTGAGTTTGTTCTATAGGTGGTGCTTGAGGAAGAACCTCATTAATGTTGTCTTGTTCCGGAGTAATCTTAGGATTGTCTAACATTGGAGTTGTTTCTTGAACAATGACGGGTACAACGACTTGAACAGGTTCTTCTTCAAAGACAACATTCCTTGTGTTTCCTTCCCCTTCAAACTCAACTCCCTCAAGGAATCTCACATTTCCCGTTTCAAAAAAAAGATCTGGATGTGGGATCATAAAACTTATACCCCCGAAGCCGTTCAGCGTAACCAACAAAATAGCAACTAACCGTTCTTGCGTCCAGTTTTCTTTTATGTAGCCTATAAGGCCGTGCCTCAGCTGGACAACCCCAAATGTGCAAGTGCCTTATGCTAGGCTTTTTGCTAGTCCATAGCTCATGAGGGGTTTTGGTTATTGCCTTGCTTGATACCCTATTAAGGATATAAACTGCAGTCTTTAAAGCTTCTCCCCAAAGTGACTCTGGCAATGAAGAATGACTAATCATACTCCTCACCATATCCTTAAGAGTCCGGTTTCGTCGCTCTGCAACAGCGTTCATGCTGGGTTTGCCCGGCATGGTGTATTGCGGAACAATTCCACACTCATTGAGGAAAAGAGCAAAGGATCCCAGACGTTGTTCTCCTGATCCATCATATCTGTCGTAGTGTTCACCACCACGATCAGATTTGACAGCCTTAATTTTCGTTCCAAGTTGAAGTTTTACTTCAGCCTTGAAAGACTTAAAAAACGTCTAGGGATTAAGACTTATCTCCACAGATTCTATCCAAGCCTTAAAACTCGTCCCATTCAGCATTGGGATATTGTTCACTTGAGCAGAAGTATTCACAACACTGGCAATAGAAACTGAATCGAGAACAAAAGCAACAAAACATATTCACATAAATTAAGCATGTCATTAAAAATAAGACATGAGCAATTCTTTAGAATTGGGAATCCTTCACAAGATACCTAGTACAACATTAATTCCTCGTCTTTGGACATAGAAATTAACTGTAAGTGGTACTCTTAATCCATCACAAGATACCTAGCACAACATTAATTCCTCGTCTTTGGACAGAGAAATTAACTATAAGTGGTACTCTTAACGTAATGATCACATGTTGACAATAAATTCTGTCAAACAACAGTCTTTCTTTGGACCGACTATTGTTCACATGAAAAATACTTTATAATTGTCACACATTCATCATCACAGGTATGTCATTATTTGGTCAAACTGTGTCTTCCTTTGGGATGAGCACAATTCACATAAATAAATCTATACAGTCATCCATATAATTTCAATTAAGCCAATTTACATAACAGAGGTTACTTTGGCAACATGCTATTTCAATCAACTCAATTAAAAATTATTAGAATAAAAAAACCAATCATGAAAATACCATTAAATATGGATCTTATGATTATCACAAGTGTTGATATAATTCGGTCAAACATTGATCTTCCTTTGGATTGACCAATATTCACATGAATCACACAATCACTGTTTCCTTACGTTTCAAAACAAACCGACTTTAACCATAGAGGCTACTTTGGTAACATATTATCTCAGTCAATTCATCTCGAAACCAATTACTTTATAAATAATTGAATTCATATCACACAAGAGGATTCAAAGTATCATAAAAGGTTGTCAAAATATCCTCTCAAACATTTAGCCTTTCTTTGGACTGACTAAATATTCACATGGAAACATGAGAATTTGCAATCTATTTATTACCACATATATTTTCTATAAATTGGCCAAACAATAATCTTCCTTTGGGCTGATTAATGCTCGAATAATTAATAGAAAATTGGTTGAATGTTTAATGTTCATTATTTGGCCAAATAATAAACTTCCTTTGGGCCGATTATTATTCGCATAAATAACAAACATTAATTAATCCTTTCAGTTACCCAAAATTACCTCAAGGTTAAATGGTCAAATATTTCCGAGCTCTTTAAATTAATCACCTTTTAAATCAATAGCGCTAGTCACAGACTAAACCATAATGTCTGATGTCGACGTCAATTGATTTTATTAGCTCATATAATATTTGCATTTTTCCAAAACAAAAATAGGGCTCATCCATATTCAAAACAAAACCAAATGTTTTGACAAAAAAAAGGGATAGTGGCCCATTCCGCAAAACAGCAAAGTTATAACCAGAAAACAAAATGGCTCGTTGTCCTTTATCAACCCAATCCGAAACCAATGCCCATTTAGTCTTTCTTAGTAAATGGAAACATTGCTATAATTTTATGGGAGATAAGATTAAAATTACCTCCTTGTTAAAAAGGCCCATTTTGTATGAAAAATTTTAGAAACATATTGGCCCATGTGTTATGTAACATCCCGCTTTTTCCCTTAGCAAAGGTTTTCCAAATAAATAGGAGAAATAAGGTCTTGCACGAATTTATAAATTAAAATGTTTGTAGAATAAATTCTGTTTGGTTTAGGACAATTCTGCAGACACTTAAACGAATTCTTTGTGTCTTTCAAGTGCAACGGTGTATCTAAGGTATCTGTAAAATATATGGTTATGGAGAAAAGTTCTCAAATACCTTAGATTAATTCAATTCTTACCCAAGAAAAAATTAGTAGATCACAAGAACGTGATCGGAATATTTTTCGGAGGACCGTACGCGAAGTACCGGAACCAGAAACAATAAAAACCTGATTAAAATTGATCTGCCAGGACTCTTAAATTTTTGGCCACAAAAAATAGCCAAGAAACAGCCCATGCACGGCCAAGACAAGGCCCAAATGGCCAAATTCATGAAACTTCATCTTTGACTAGTCATAAGTGCACAAATGACCATTTTACCCTTAGCTTCTTAAGGAAGCTTTCCCATGGCTTTTTGAAGAAGCCAATCAGCCCATGGCCTATAAATGGAGCCCTTGAGCTCTTCCAAATGCAAGAAGACACTCCCTTGGTGAAACTTTGCCGGTTTTTATGCCCTGCTGTTATTCCGCCGAAATACAGATACACTAGTCTCTGTATTAACCATAACCCTAACTCTTCATAAATCATCTCTAGCAATCATCTTCTATTTCTCTAATCAAGAACCTTCATCCATCCTTTGGAAGAACCACTACCATAGCTAGGAGCACCGGTTACAAAGCTTTCAGAGTTTCTGCGGCCCTGTGATGGAGTTGGTCTTAAAGTGGGTAAACCGTTCTAACCACTGTCTATGTGGTTTCATGATTAGATATATATGTGGTTAGGATTCTTTCTATGTGACTTTGATGTATGTATATTTTGTTGATGATTGTCTGGATCTGTTGGTATTGTCTGTGATTCTGTCAGAATTTAGGAACGCCTAAGACAGAAATAGGCATATGACATGATTTTAAAGGGAACTGTATGCTGAGATTTTTATCATGAAAAACTAATGTTATTTTTGGGTTCTACACGAAATTTTGAGTGGGGATGTCAAGTTTTATGATTTTTGGAGTCCCCGATGAATTTTTCAGCAAACAGGCAGAAAATAGGGTTTTTATGAAAAAGGGCAAAACGGGAATTTTGCTTCGTGGGACTGAAAAACTGGGTTTATTTTCAAAAAATATGGGTTTAGAATTATCAAAAACCCTAAGGGCAAGTCTTGAGTCCATCGGGTTTTTGAGAACAAAAATTTCAAAGAAAACAGGGCGTTTACGGGGCGCGAAATGGTAATTTTGAGAGAAAGGGGAAAACTGCAATTTCGTGGTGATGGGATTAAGATCTGAATTTCTAGACATGAAAAATGATCTTAGGACTATTATAAACCTTGGGATAAGGTCTTGGACCTCTCCGGTTTATGATTGCTATTTTCTGACAGAAACTAGACGTCTGTTTTGCTAGTCACTAGATTTATGTTTATTATGTTCAAGAAATGTTTAGTATGAGATGATGATTGTTATATGTGATGAATTTGATGTTATGAGATTGGTGAAGTTAATGATAGTGTGTGATTGGAATCCATGAGTTATGTGAAGTCATGAACGATGAATTCTGCAATTGCTTATGTTTGATTGTGAAACTTATGGTTGCTTTGTGATTATGGAAATAGTGGTTGGGAATATATGTGACTTGTGGTTGAAAATGATATGGATTGAATGATATATGTGTGGTTGCTATATTGGATGTTGAATTATGGACGACAGTCCTAGGGTGTGGATGGCAATCCGAGTGGACGGCAGTCCTAGGGTGTGGATGACATTCCGTGTGGACGGCGGTCGTGTAGATGGCGGTCCTAGGGTGTAGGTGACACTCCGTGCGGACGGCAGTCCTAGGGTGCATAATGTATCACGGGTGGACGGTTCTAGGGTGCACATTGCATCACGGGTGGACGGTCCTAGGATGTGCATTGCATCGCAGGTGGACGGTCCTAGGATGTGCGTTGCATCACGTGTGGACGGTCCCATGATATGAGTGATGAATGATAAATGTTGATTGAGAATTTATGATGAATGATGAATGTCGATTGAGAATTTATTCCCTAGGAGCTAAGGTAGAAAACAGATGACGTAGTAACGAAAAGATTAGACTCCCTCAAACGCCTAGTAAGGTAGGTAGCTGCTCAGGATTAGGTTGGATATTAATAACTGATAGGGATGTAGTATAACTGTGGCATCTAGAGATCCCTGAGTGGCGGAATCATAAATGAGATGAAAATGAGTTGCGACAACCAAGGTTTCCCACTGAGAACATAGAGTTCTCATACCCGCTCCTTTATGGTTCTAGGTGAGCAAGGCAGGACTTCAACTTGATGTACGCAACGGCGACCTTGAAGACGATGAATCAAGGAATCGAATAACGAGAGCTAGGCTAAGGATGTTACAATCCATGTATTGTACTTTTATGAGAACTTATGTGTATGTATTATTTAAAATAATATCTATGTAAATGTTGCTGATGATATGCTATGGACCACTTGTTTGCTTATTGTTTGATGTTGTTATATTGGAGCAATTATTTGTGTAGTATAAAGTTTTAACGCTTGCATTATAAATTCTATCTTACGCGAGGCTCATATTTTATAATACACGTATAGAACGAAAAAGTTTCAAAACGGTCCATATTTTCAAATAAGAAATATTTTCAAGTGTAAAACTAGGGGCTAAAAGTAACCCCAACCAAAGCAGATAACAACCTAGTAAGCATTGTTTGCGACGTACGCGTAAACAGTTAGCTAGGGTGTTTCATGTTAACATTCCTTTTTAGACCAGAAAAAAAATTCAAAAAACAAATCTGGCCCACATAAATTCTGTTTGCATTTCACTAAAATTGTTTTGGCCCAATCTGAATTTTTAACAAAATTTTCCAGAAGCAATAGGCCCATCAAACAAATCAACAACAAAAATTTGTTTGAACCAAAAAAGGAGGAAAAACTGAAATAGGTTATATAAGCAATTTGGACTTGCAATTTTAACTTATTATTCTCCCCTTAGATTAAGCAATTTGGACTGTATCATGGCAAAAATTCCGCAAATCAGAATCACAAACTGTAATATATATTCAACAATTTTTCATAATCACAATAAAACAAAGAGGGAAACAACATCCCAAAAGAGGAAACAACAGAACCAGCGGCCCCATCATATAATACTCAAGCACATATCAAGCAATATTAATTGCCCATAGCATATAATACTCAAGCACATATCAAGCATATCATATTAATTTCCCATATCATTATAATTGGCCAATCATGCAAATCAATCAGCAAATATCACGCAACCTATAGCAACCACGGCGGCAACACCAGATCACGGCACACGTTGCGGCACCACCCACAAATCGCGGCAGCAACCCCATAAACCATCGCGGTGCACGACCACAATAGCGGAGGAGAAGGACGTCTGTCATGGCACACGGCGTCGCCACCAAGAACCCCTTGCCCCGCAGCCACGATTCGGTGGGAGCGGCAAGTAGTGCTCCGTGTGGACTCATGGAGAAGGCAGCGAAAGCATACACCGAGAAAAATGGATACATCCGTGCTTTGACCAAAAAAAATTGTTTGCATGATTGAAGCATTCACAAAAATCCCAAATCAGTTCAAAAATAAGCCCAATTACATATTTAGGGTTCAGCCAATTCCCAAATCCAAATTTATGGAAAAATGAATAAATAAATTATTGACATACGATAATGCAGCGGAAATTATAAGCAAAAATTTCAATTTTCCAAATTGTCCATAACACAAATCCTAATAATCTGACAATAATGGGTGGCTCTGATACCACTTGTTGGAATTTATCATTGCATCACGTCAGATTACTAAGGATAAAGGGATTGCATAAATACCTGTATCCATAGCTGAATGATTGCGAGACGTTTGGCCAGAGGTTTCTCTTCTGATGGGGAGAAGGGAGAACTGATTGTGATTTGGTGTGTTAGGGACCATAACCGTTCCTGCGTATTTAAGCTCATCAGGGTTCTCATTATCCCCTGATGGGCCAATACTGATATCTACTCATATTGGGCCCACATTCGTTTTCTTTGAGTCCAACCGGCTTAACAAAAATTAGATCACTAAGATCAAGCCCCTTATGATAAATAACTAATATAATTGTCATTCAATATGAGCCCATACAATTATTGAAAATATAAATTTCCAACAGGTCATCTCATTGGAAAATAGGACCTTTTATTTCTATGATCAAAACAGCAACCTTTCAGTCTGGGGGCCAAGCTAGCACATTTTCTTGGGTATTTCTATGATTGAATAATGAATGATATTAGAAGTTGGAAGATTTAAAAATATGGAAAATGGATGCGTGTGTGAAGAAAACTAACAAGGCAAATTGCGTGATGGTTTAAGTAGCAAACCAAAAAGAAACTGTGTGAGGGCGTGAATTGTCATTTCACTACAAGAGAAGAGTAGAAAACCTAAACGAGAACCAACAAATTGGTATTGGTCCAAGTACAAGAGACTCAAATCCTTAAGTATACGGTCCTGTGTTCAAACTCAAGATTAATGTGTATGAAAAAAAAAAGGTCATGTTGAGACTTTAGAGAGGAAGTTTTGTTTAGGCGTCTAATTGTATTCTAAATGATTAACCTCTCATTTATTGAGTATTTTGAAGAAGAAGGGAAAATAATACAGAAAAGACGATTAAGAAAGGAAAATGTACAAAATTCATTAGAATTAATAATAGGTTTTTTTTTATCGTGAAATTATTTATATAGAAAAAACATTACTTTATAGTGGGTCAATAGAATTGAACACAATTCTAATATTTTATATTTAGCCTACTCATAAATATTTCACAAGTTTTATTATTATTAATTGTACACATACTTTTTTCTGAGTTTTACCTTGACTTTGAATATGCCGAAATATGAAATGATAATTTGTATTTATAAAATAATATTCTTTTAGTTTTTTTTTATTTTAAAAATAACATTAATGTTTGAACTTATGACCTCATGTATAGTAATCAAATTGTTCACCACTAGATCAATCAATATCATTTTACTTTACAAAAATTCTACATGTACACCCAATTTTATACACCCATACATACACCATTAATAATGCACAAACTTTATTCCCATGAGTGCACAAATATTACAAACTTATAGATGATATTCTCAATTATACTTAATTAAGTGCACAAACATTGCAGGCATTAAAATACAAACTTTATGAATATAAGTATAGGGTGTATGTATGGTGTATATTTTTTGGTGTACGTGTAGCGGGACTCTTTACTTTAATTACAATATACTTATAATGTCATCCAATCAAATTTTGTTATTTAAGTAAAAACAGTTGGGCCACACACATTACTTAAACAATCATGCATATGAAGTGATTTGATTAAATAATAAAATAAAAAAGCTTTACATTGTCAATGCATAACAATTAAACTCAAAATTTTTTCTAGAAAAAAAAATGCCAACTAGGTCCCTGAAAAAAAAAAAAAGGTGTCAATTTAGCTTCTAAAAATTTTAAATGTTTCCCACATTAGTCTTCTATTAGTGAGACAATTAATGGACATTGACGTGTCTGCTAACCCTTCCATTTTCTCTCATTTCTCTCCTAGTCTTCCATTGAAATCTCTAAACTACCCTCACAAATCCATCAAATTTCCATACTATCACTTTCTTCTTCCTATCCCAACCAACCACCACCATATCAACCATCACAACCAACTCCTTTTTCCAAGACCACCATCACTCAGCCACCACCCATCATCAACACAAATCACCAGCTCATCCCCCACCAAACACCATCATCAAACTTCCTCAACCCCCATAGAAGTAACTGAACCCTAAACCAAAAATCAATTTCCCTGCAACAATAACAACAATCAACCAAAAATTAACCAAACCCTTAACCAAAATAGAACAACCAATTTCCCTTTTGTGCTTGTTGGAGGATGTGTTGTTGGTGTGTACGACTGTCAAACAGATTAACAAAGCTCGTTTACCCTGCAAGTTAAACGAGTTGAGTTAAATGAACTTTTTTACTATTCATGCATTGGATTTTATACGTTTGGCCTACCCATTTAATGTAGATAAATGGGTTAGTCCGCAGATTATAAATATTTTAACACTAAATAGGCCAATTTGGTCAGCAAGTTAAACAGGTTAGGCTAATTGAGTTTTTTAGTATTTACGAACGAGATTTTATACATTTGATCCGTCTATTTAATTGGGTAAACTGGTAAGGCTTGCAGGCAGGGCTCGTTTTGATAGCCTTATTAGGGTGCGGTGAAGATCGGATTTGGGTGGTGGGGGCATGTTGGGGTAGTTAGAGTAGGGTGGACATGGTGGTGAGAAGAGAATGAAAGGAAGAAGATGATCAGGTAGAAGGAAGAATATGAGGAAGAAGAAGTTGGGGTGGTGGGATGGAGTTGACATGGTGATGGTGAGAGAAGGAAGAAGAAGAGAAGGCAAAGGAAGAAGTTGAGTGTATCTAGTTTAGGTTTAGGTGTAGGTTTTTTTTTTTAATTTTTATAACAAAACAACGCCGTTTTAAAGAGCGATGTGAGAAAATGGAAGAGTTGACAAACACATTAATGTCTGTTAACAGTTTTATTAACTGAGGGACTAACGTGAGAAACATTTAAAATATTTAGGGATTAAGTTGACACTTCTTTTGCAATTTAGTTGGTACTTAATTCAATTTTTAGAGATCTAGTTGACACTTTTCCTTTTTTTTTTTTCTTCCTTCTATGTAGTATTGGTTTAAATAAAAACAATACATTTTTAGTGCAACTAAGTACTTTTAGATTAATAAAATAATAGCTAAGAATAAATAGGTAAATAAATTTATGAATTTATAGAATAAGTTGAATTTATATTTACAGTAAATGCATAATTTTTTTTTACATTATCATCCAATAATGTGTTAATCACATTAGTGAAAGTGACATAGTAATGTGTCAATATGAGATCTTTTACAATTTTTATAAACTTTTCGGAGTGCATTGTTATCCAAATTCTATTACTAGTAAGATTGATTAATTTAATCTAAAGGTATTGTGATTGTTTCTTCTAACAGAACTTCATTTCTTGAACCTCATACCCCTTTAAGAATGTGGCGAATTTGTCTATCCCTCGATAGATGAGATGTTACACACTAACATCATAAAGTTAAACTCATATTTTCTTTTTGATATGATTATATAAAATAATTATAAATTAATAAAGAATTTAATTTTTATAAACTAAAAATGTAAAGTGCCAAACAACTTTTTTGCATGTGACAAAAATTGATTGAATAAAAGTACAACCGGTGAGTACAAAACAATTAAACTTATTAATAAATCATTTCTAAAAAAAATATATATAAATTAATAAATAATTATATATATCCATCCAAAGGAGAAGAAGCAGAAGCCAAAGCATTTGGGATTTTCAGCCTCTCTGGTATTTTGGTAACTGAAGAAAGGAGAAAACAAGAGAAGCTTGCGAAGAAAGAAGGAGAAGAAGAAGACGACGGAATCAACGGTGTTCTTCAACTCACGATCGCACCTCAAAACTCCGATTCCATTCAGCCTCCGATCGTTCCTCTCTCTCCTCCTTCTTCCGGTAAGTCGGTGGATCATCACCGCCTTCCTTTTTCTTCCTATGAAATTCTCGGATCTGCGACTTCTCGTGCCGATTGTTTAATCCTATTTTGTTTCCGCTATTTTTTCCAATTTTCTCGAATTTGCTTCTGTTTGTTCCCTTGGAAAATGTACAGTTTATTTTTTTATTGTTATTTATTGTTATTATTATTATTCCTTGAGTTTGCTTAGTTCAGCTTCCATTTCCGGATGATGATTTTTTTGTTGATTTCAGATAGCGTATGCTAAACCTCTGCTAGGTATCGGTTAATCTCTCTTTGTTTATGTAGATGATGGTAATAGTTTGGTAGAAAACTGGAAAACATTGTGATTTGGAGTAGATTGTGTTCATTTTTTGTTGTTTCGATTTCTGCAGGATTTATAGTTTGCTGATTTTGGATTCTGGTTCAGTTATCAGTTTTGGTAGTGCTTACTGTTTTTTGTTGTTTCTTTTTCTGTAACGGTTTTTTGTGCAGGCATTTTTTCTTCCTTGTGTTGTTTTTCGCCACTGAAAGATTTTATATATGGGCTGAGGTACACTTTTCATGGGAGGTGTGGGGGATGAAGAACCAGCCTTAAAACGGATGAAATTGTCCTCAAAAGGATTAGTTGGCTTGTCGAACGGTTGTTCTTCCGTGGAGCCTGTTGGAGGCTCGAGCAGTAGCGACCTGATGGCTCGGCCCCTACCGTCTGAAGGGGACGAACAAGTTATTGGCACCAAAGGGGTTATAAGGAAGGAGGAGTTTGTAAGGATAATCACAAAGGCGTTGTACTCTCTTGGTTATGGAAAGAGTGGGGCACATCTAGAGGAGGAGTCTGGGATACCCTTGCACTCGTCTGCGGTGAATCTGCTTATCCGGCAAATACTTGATGGAAATTGGGATGAGAGTGTAACCACATTGCATAAGATTGGTCTGTTAGATGAAAGCATTGTTCGGTCGGCCTCATTTTTAATATTGGAGCAGAAGTTTTTTGAACTTCTAGATGGGGAAAAGGTCATGGATGCATTGAAGACCTTGCGGACTGAGATTTCTCCACTTTGCATTAATGGTAGTAGAATTCGGGAACTTTCTTCCTGCGTAGTCTCTCCATCTCCTAGGCAAGATATTGTAAGGGTGAGGTCTAGGTCGAAGCTTCTGGAGGAATTGCAGAAACTGCTTCCCCCAACTGTAATGATTCCTGAAAAGAGGTTAGAACATCTAGTTGAACAAGCCCTTATCTTGCAACGAGATGCTTGCCCGTTTCACAACTCATTGGACAAGGAGATGTCATTATATTCGGATCATCATTGCGGAAAAGATCAGATACCTTCTAGAACATTACAGGTTATAAAACAATATGTCTAATAGATGTTGTGAACTTTTTTATAGTGGTCTTTTTATTTGCATTCTATTCTTCTTAATAGATGTTTAGATCTTCATCGATGACTTCTTATTTGGTAGTGGCAACATCATCTTCCTTTTTTTTTTTTTTTTGGTCACGGACTAGAACTAATCTCTTTGGTTTTCTTCTTCCTTTACTTTGTTTTATTTTACTTCAAAATTTATTGTGCAACAAGGCCGTTATATGGTTTTTATAACTGTTATCTTGTTTGTTTCTTGTTATTTAGTAATCTCTCTTTATCACAAAATTAAGTTCTAGTTCTAGATTTGTGAAGGCTAAACTGTGGCATCTTGCAGTGGATGCTATCAATCTGTTCTGTTTATTTACGATGACCATCCTCTCTTCACTTTCTATAGCACAATTTATCTTCTATATTCTAATGTTGGTTTCTTTTTCTACTAATATTTGAACAGATATTAGACGCACATGATGATGAAGTCTGGTTTGTACAATTTTCACACACTGGGAAATATTTAGCTTCTGCATCAAATGATCAATCTGCAATTATTTGGGAGGTAATATTCGATATTGTTCTGACAATTTCCATTTTGTCTTCTATGTGCTCTCTCATTTTGTAAATTGCTTATGAAATTTGTTTTTGTTGCTTGTACTCTGATTTGTTCATCATACTCCAAATGCAAATTCAAACTATACTTCCCCACCCCTTCATATCACATACACATACCCTCATCAGTCAATGCACAAAAATTGCATTAATGGTGCAATTAAATTAGGTTTTCAGATATTAATTTTGTTTTGTTTTCTTAATTTCTTAAATAGGTTGGCATTAATGGTGTGCTGTCTGTAAAGCACAAATTGTCTGGTCATCAAAAACCTGTTTCTTCGGTTTCATGGAGTCCTAATGACCAAGAGCTACTCACTTGTGGAGTGGAGGAGACTATCAGGCGCTGGGATGTCTCTACTGGTAAGTGCCTCCAAATTTATGAAAAAACTGGTGCTGGCCTTGTATCCTGTACATGGTTTCCAAGTGGAAAACACATACTTTCTGGCTTAAGTGACAAGAGCATTTGCATGTGGGAATTAGATGGGAAGGAAGTGGAGTCTTGGAAAGGATCAAAAACCCTTAAGATTTCTGATTTGGAAATGAGGGGTGATGGAGAAGAGATTATAAGTATTTGTAAAGACAATGTTGTGCTGTTGTTTAATAGAGAAACAAATGATGAGAGATTTATTGAAGAGTGCCAGACAATTACCTCCTTTTCTTTATCAAAGGATAATAAGTTCTTGCTGGTTAACCTTTTGGACCAAGAAATACATGTCTGGAACATTGAAGGTGATCCTGAGCTTGTTGGCAAGTACAAAGGTCATAAACGCACCCGATTTATTATCAGGTCTTGCTTTGGTGGACTTAAGCAATCTTTTATTGCTAGTGGAAGTGAGGATTCACAGGTACGAGTCTTAAATTATTTACCACAGGTATAATTTTTAATAATTTGCAAATTGAAATTCCTTTGGTGCTTGTATTTTCTGTGTTGTGCTGTCAAAAGGACAAATATTTTCAAATCTGACTCTGGGAGATTCAATGGAGTCTATCTATAAAGGACCATTAAAATGTTTGTGTAATGAAGACCCATGAAATGGTGATTTGTGATTTGATTGATATTTGGTTGTCTTCATAATAGCAGTAGAATGAATTCAACTACGACTACAGGTCTAATATACTTGATCTTTATTCTGGTTTTTCTTGATAAAACTAGGCACATCTTAGCAAATTCACAATTCTGCAGTCTGCTTGATAATCTATGTGGGTAGGTCAGTTGGTGCTCTTTTTTTCCTTCTATTATTGGACTTAGTTTTCCATCTTTACAGTATGCCAAAGAAAATAGATATGTCTTCTCAAAGAGCATAAATATGAACTAGTTTCTTCTTGTGAAATCTAGATACATGATGTTCCTATTTTGATTGATAGAATTTTAGCAGCCCGTGAAGCTCCCTTTCACTGGATGTGACACAATTCCATACACCGTGTAGGGTGTCTCTACTCTTCTTCTGTGATGTTACTGCTACAATCTATCCAACTTGTTATGATAGTCAATTATATTGCATCAATGTGAACAATTATAAAATTAAGTGCCATGGCTTTACATCTTTTTAGGTTTACATATGGCACAGAAGCTCAGGGGAGCTAGTAGAGACATTGCCTGGCCATTCTGGAGCTGTTAATTGTGTGAGCTGGAATCCAGCAAATCCCCACATGTTAGCCTCAGCCAGTGATGACAGGACAATCCGGATATGGGGCCTAAATTGCCTGAATATAAAGTACCAAAATGCACACAGCAATGGAATCCATTACTGCAATGGAGGAACGTAGATGTGAAAAAAGCCAAGACTCTACTTTCAATTGATTTCTCTCTTTTAATATCATTGCAATTGTGTAAATACCTTTACCTGTCAGCACAAGTAGAGACATTCATATCAAACATGCTTGTTGACTTCATAAATCTCACAATAAATCCATGTTCCTTTTATGCTTTTGATTTGCTTTTTAATTTTTATTTTGGGGAGCTCATCAAGAGTGTTGATGATTCCCAAGTGTGTCAACTTTCAAGGCCAGCAGAGTCCATATTTTTGGTGGGGATGATCCTCTCATGGTCAATCACGTTCTCTCATGGACATGTTATGAGAAAGGAGACAAATTTTATGATGGGTCCCAGTATTATTTAAGTTAATATTTCAATCTTGTTTTTGGGTATTCATTGACACTCATAACATGACACTTTTATGTTAGTAGAGAATATGAGAGGATACTCTTTTTTTTTTTTTTTTACTGATTTTATTTGAATTTGCGAATTTTTTTCCTTTCTAAGCAGACATACAGGTGGCCTAGTTTTCATATACTCTATTCTTAAATTAGTGCAATTGGGATGTAATTTGGAGTTGCATCTAGATATTTAGTCTAGAATTGATTGAAGAATATATAAAAAATGCGAAAAATGACCAACATAAGTGGTAGTGGTGCATAGCCTTTCGTTTAAGGAATTGTTTTTAAAAATTGTACAATAATTAAAATTTGGAATTACTAAATAGTCTTAACCATGAAAATTATTGTTTTAATTGAATTACTTTTAATGTTTTAAATAATATTTATTCCATTTAATGACGATAAGATAACATAACACCAGGAAAAAAATTTGATTTTTTTAAAAAAATTAGTTATAGTTTTGTGAAACAATTTAAACTAATTACAATATGCTGTGTAGTTTTGAATTGAGGGGCAAAAAGGCCCAAAAACAACCACAAAAAGTAACAAAACTTAGCCCACACTAGGAGGCCGCATCCAGCGAACTTACAATTAATCTTCTCGAAAACACATGCCTTACATGTAGTATTTTTTAGCATTTTTTTTAGGGTTCAAATTCAAAACCCTCGTTAACCTACCAAAGTACTTACTATCTCAATCAATCCAATGTTAATCTTTCCCCACACTTCTATACTTATGTTTCGATTTTCGTATAAAATTTCAAAACCATAGTCGGGAAAAGGCAAATAAAGAGTACCTTTTTCTCAAACCAGTGTTTTGAAGCTCAAAATAAAAATTCAAACATGTTACTAGTCTTATATGATACGATTCGAGTTTTTTAGCTGAAAAAAATTAACATAAATAATAATTTTACCTCAAAATGAACCAATTCATGTTTAAACTAAATTAGATAATAATTTCTTTGATCTATTTCACCTGTCACTCTCACTTTTATGGTATATTTAAAACATAATGTATCTAAACACAATTATATTTATATACATAAATTTTTTTAAAATATCCAAAGAGTGAAAGTCACGTATAAAATGGACTTAGTCAAGGGAGTAGAATTTTAGCAGATTGCAAATAGCCAAGTATACTGATGGTTTCTGGGAGGAAACAAAATCTTTCAAAAAAATGGGGTTTTTTATGAAAAAAGCGATTTACATTACGGGTTTTACCTAAAAAGGGCAAAAACGAAAGAAAAAAAAAAAACAGAAAGGACAGAAAAGGACTTGCCTTATAGGAATGCGGATGCTCCTCCAATGCTGAGGAAGAAGAAGAAGAAATTCGAAAAATGCAAAAACCAAATAAAAGTTAAAAATAATAATAAATAAAAAGAACACAACACAGAATAGCTCATAGCAACTTCAACACTTGCACTATTCCCTATTCCCCATTCCCCATTCTCACATTCTCTTTGTTTCCCTTTTCCCCCTTTTTTTCTCGTTTGGATTCATTCAGGGTTCAGGTGATTCTTCTTCTTCTATTGTATTGTGTTGATTCAACAATTTCAACAACAACAAAAAAAGAAGCAATGACGAAGAGAAGGGAGCAGAAGAAGAGAGGGGAGCCACTTCAACGCCAGAATCCCAAAGTCGATGAAGTCACCAGGATTCGCATCTCCCAGATTCTAGAACGCTTTCAAGCTTCCAAAGATGAAGGTTTTCTTCAATTTTTCCCCCATTTGTTACTCTTTTTCAACATTTGTTTTTTTTTTTTTTTTTTTTTTTTTTGTTGTAGTTGCAGTTATTGGGGTACATATGCTTCTTTCTGAGGGGGGGGTATTTGTTGCTTTTGTTAAAGTTTGAATCTCGTTGTTGGCTTAGTTCCTTATACGGAAAATCTGACTTGGAGGGATGATTTAAATTCAAGTATAATCCACCATTCATGAACTTTGGATTGTTGTGTTTTTTTGCCTGCAGTGTACAAATTCGATGCTAATTTGTCAAACGAAGAACGCGCTTTGGTGCATCAAGTAGCTCTGAAAATGGGTTTTAAATCTAAAAGTTCTGGGTGAGTGCTAAGGGCTGTACATTCAAAAACTCAAAAACTGCCCCTTTTTTGAATTCTGTAAGAATTTTATAGTCACAATTGTTGAGTGGAGTGGTTGCTAGTGGAATGATGATATATTATGTATGTTATTGATATTGAACCTGCGTCTTGCGTAGGTTTGGGAAGGATAGGAGGGTGGCAGTTCACAAAATAAAAAAGAAAGTTGATACCAATAATGGGTTTGGGAGTCTTCCTCACTTCACATTTTCTCAGGAGGCAAAGCAGGTATTAGGCAACTTATTCACCCATTATCCGCCTGGTGATGGAAACATGGAGAAGATGATTGGAGAAAACAGTGGCACTGCCGAGAAAATGAAACAAAAGAAAGATGATATTTTCGCCAGGCCCTCTATGAGCAAAGCTGAAATTGCTAAGAAGTTGGCAGCCCTTGCTTCTAGAATGGCAACGGCATCCAACTTGAAACAGGTTCATTTTTATTCCTCCCCTTTCGATGTGAAAGGCCATGTGTATGAATTATGTTGGTTGGATGCTGTACTGTTATTACTCTTCTTCTGTAGTATGTGTACAGTCTCGCTAATGAATCATTTATTTGATTTCCGTTCGTGCAGATCACTGAAGAGAGATCTAAGCTTCCGATTGCATCCTTCAAAGATGCCATTACATCAACTGCTGAATCTCACCAGGTTGGTTTGATATCTTGCTTTGTAAAATTGCCTTTGGACATGCATCAACTTGATTGCTTGCTTGCTGATTGCACGATAATTTAAAAATATCAAACATAGTTTGGTAAAACTTTAGTTTGCAACTCATTTCAACATGAGAATTAAGTTGAATTTGAAGATCAGATTTTTGCATGTGTTTTGGCCTTAATATTCTTCTCATGTGGTCAAAGCAGGTAGTTCTCATATCTGGTGAGACTGGTTGTGGAAAGACTACACAGGTGACCAACTCTTTGCTTTGTCTTTATTATGGTACAACTACATTTACATATAAACATGACTCAGGTCCCTCAGTTTATAATGGTACAACTACATTATGGTCTTAAACATGACTCAGGTCCCTCAGTTTATTTTGGACCATATGTGGGTTAAGGGTGAGGTATGCAAAGTAGTTTGCACTCAGCCTCGACGTATTTCTGCAACTTCAGGTGTGCAACTCTTTCAGACTTGATTTTCTCAATGTTCCTATTGTTGTCGTAATTGAAATTTTATTTGTTCTACTGTTTCTATATCTAGTGTCTGAGAGAATCGCCAGTGAGAGAGGAGAGGCCATTGGAGAAAATGTTGGATATAAGGTATTATATAATTATATAACTAGTGTGTCATGTGATACACTGTGCACTCAATTTTATTGATATTGAGGAAGAAATATATATGGTGACATTAATGTCTAAGAAATATGATTTTTCCCCATGTTAATAATTTGACCTACAAAAATCTTTTTCTCTTTCTCTGTATCATTTTCTTTCTTTATTTAATGAAATTTATGACATTTTGGTCCTTCAACCTTTTCAAGCACCAATTACTTTGCTTCTTAGTAGGACGTTACTAGTTTTTCTAGTGGTTTCATCTTATACATATAACTCTGGCTTATACTTTAATCAAACATTCCAGATTCGGTTAGAATGCAAAGGTGGAAAAAATTCATCAATTGTGCTATGTACTACTGGAGTTCTATTAAGGGTGTTGGTTTCTAAAGGTTGTTCGCTGTCAAAGAAGAGGTCCATGAAGGATGACATTTCTGGCATTACTCACATAATTATGGTATATATCATTGAACTTATTTTTAATATTCAGCTAGAGAACATATGGTACTTAATCTTGGGTAAAAACTTTATATTCTTGCTTCTTCTATACCATATTTATTCATTTTGAGTTATTAGGATGGCCAAAAAATTTGGTTATGCAGTGGTTAACCAAAAGTTCATAGTGAATCCGTAGCAAACTTAGACATTATTTTTTAAATTGTAGATTAGATTTGCAGATCTGTGTCATCATTTTGTTGCTTTTGATTTGAATTTTGAACAAGTTATTTTTTATTTCTGAGAGAAGTGACTATAACAGAGTATCATTGTCAATGTCACTATTATTGCTATTGTATTGTATGGCTGATGGTTAAAGAAGCGGATTTTGATATTATTTAATCTATTCTAAAATATTGGAAAAGGTATCATTGTTGTAATATTGCATAGTGCTAAAAAATCACAGAGGAGGTACAATTTACATAAATAATAAGTACTGATTATAATAATATGGACCAGAAGTTTAATGCAGTCTTATGATCATTGATCTTCAGATGGTCTCTTGAGCAATGGGTATCCACAAAATCTTCATATGTTTTGTTAAAGCCCTTTGTTATGAGAACTGAAAAGTGAATTCAAATGTCTCAATATATTCTGTCTTCAAAAGTCTTGGCATATTTGAAGCATATACTACAAGCATTGCAAAATGAGCTGACATTCATTTATTGCTCAGGATGAAATTCATGAAAGGGACCGATACTCAGACTTCATGTTGGCAATCATCAGGTATACCCTTGAAAGAAACTTAAGCCTTTTCTTTCTAGTGTGGTCTAGTTAAATACAGATGTATAATTGCTTGTTGCATAAGTGAGAGTAAAAATGGATTGTATCTTAAGCTTGTTGGAGATATTTTGTGGCCTCAAAAGTATTGGCAATAGCTTTTCTGTTTTCTAATCCTCCCTTCTAAAGAAAAGAGATAATATATTAGTTATCCGTTTAAGAAGTTTGTCTGGTTTTTGGACTAATATCTCTCATTCTTGGCAACTTGTATGCAGAGACATGCTCCCTTCATATCCTCATTTACGTCTGGTAAGTTCAAAGTTATTGCATTTAAATTTCTTTCTCTATTTCTATCACCCATTCAAGTTCTTGTTCAGTTTGTGTGCATATTGTTTCCCATCATTGACCAATATTTTAAACCTTTATTTCCTATTTTTTTGGCTCTAATATTACAGATACTAATGAGTGCTACCATTGATGCTACAAGATTTTCTCAGTATTTTGGTGGCTGCCCTATTATCAGTGTTCCAGGGTTCACTTATCCGGTATATAGATTTTCTCAGTGGTATTTTATCATGTGTTACTACAATGTCTTTCTGACTACTGGTTCTTTCTTCAGGTCAAAACTTTCTATTTGGAGGATGTACTTTCTATTGTAAAATCCAAAGATGATAATCATCTTGATGATACTAACACATCTGGAAATCCAGTAAACAATTGTGAGCTAAGTGAAGAAGAGAAGCTTTCTATTGATGAAGCCATTAATTTGGCTTGGTCTAATGATGAGTGGGACTTGCTGCTAGAGTTGGTTTCTTCTGAAGGAAGCCCAAGACTCTTCAATTACCAGCATTCATTAACTGGCCTTACTCCGTTAATGGTGTTCGCTGGAAAAGGTAGAGTGGGTGATATGTGCATGCTCTTATCATTGGGGGCAGATTGCCATTTAAGGGCCAAAGACGGAACTACTGCACTGGAGATTGCTGAAAGGGAAAACCAGCCAGAAGCAGCTGAAATACTGAAAAAGCAGAAGGATAATGGTTTTTCTGACTCAGTGGAAGAGAAGAAGTTGCTTGATAAATATCTAGCTACAGTCAACCCTGAACTTGTTGATGATGTTCTGATAGAGCAGCTGATAAGAAAAATATGTATAGATTCAAAAGATGGTGGTATCCTTGTTTTTCTTCCAGGTTGGGATGATATAAACAGAACACGGGAGAGATTATTAGCATCCTCTTTTTTCAAAAATGCATCAAAGTTTATGGTCATATCTCTGCATTCAATGGTTCCGAGCATGGAGCAAAAGAAGGTATTTAAGCGCCCACCTCATGGATGCCGTAAAATTGTTCTCTCAACAAATATTGCTGAAACAGCTATCACCATTGACGATGTAGTGTACGTCATAGACACTGGACGAATGAAAGAAAAGAGTTATGATCCTTATAATAACGTGTCAACTCTTCAATCGTCTTGGGTTTCGAAAGCAAGTGCTAAGCAGCGAGAGGGACGTGCTGGCCGCTGTCAACCTGGAATTTGCTATCATATGTATTCAAAGATTCGAGCAGCTTCCTTGCCAGATTTTCAGATTCCAGAAATTAGGAGAATGCCTATTGAGGAGCTTTGTCTGCAGGTATTCATCTTCCCTAGTTGGTGACTTATGACCTTGATGCTTATTATATTCTGATAGTAACCTGGTATTTACTCAAATTTATAGACTGAAAATGTTGTTTATTAATGAAGGAACTGATATTTCCAGTGGGGAAATTCAGTCTCAGAACCAGAAACAAGTAATACAAGTAGAAATGCCGAAAAAAGTGAAGTGAACAAATAAAGAACAAGCCTGGGTGGGTATTAAGGGACCCTTAGCCCTCCTACTTCCTCTTACTTCTTGCCTAATTTCTTTAGATCAATTATTTCTCCATATATAGTGAATGCAGCATCCCCTATTTCATCTTTCGCAGTCATCCCAATTTATTTCTTTGCTGTCTTCATCCCATGATTCCTTCCCTATGATTCCTTGATTAATTGCTCTGCTGTCCTCACCCTATAATTCCTCCCCAGTGTAATTCTCTGATTATTTCTCTGCTGTCCTCACCCTATAATTCCTCCCATTTAATTCCCTACTTTATTTCTCTACTATCCTCATTTATTTCAGCTGTCATTTATTCCTCCCATGTAGAGTTCAAAATTACAGATACTAACATATTCCATGATAAAATGGTAAAATTTTTCTCCATTATCCTCCACAAATGTAAATGGTAAAAATGTCAAAATGGTAGAAGTTAGTGAGTTTTTTAATTCCACGTCAAGGAATTTGTGCTAATCTCACCACCAGTCGTACTTTTCTTGTTTCTTAACATCCCTATTTTAGAAGGACAATCATTTGAAAGTAGATAACTTGCTAATCCATGCACAAACTGGTTCAATGGAATACCTTGTAGTAGTTGATGGATTCTATGGTACTAAATGTCGTTGATTATTGATTTAAGCAAAAGGATACAACTTCTGTGTCAGGTTTTGAGAAGAGTGAATATGGTAAGGCCCTATGGCATTGTGTAACATATGCAGGTATTTGATGCCTATTGATGAAAAGAAGTGATTCAAGTTCTAAGGACAATTCCCTTCTCTGCGTTATATATGTGATCAAGTCGAAGAGTTTGTTCGGTGGATTGGCTTGACAGAAAATGATTTGCCTTTCTCTTTTGTTTTATTTGTTGTTACTTTTACGGGGATTTTATATCCTTAACTGTACTCCCTTTTTTTCTGTTTCATGATATACTTTCTTATTCTATCCAATACAAAATCAGCAGAGGGTTGTAATGACTTGGTTCTATATAAAGCAAGATTAATTTTCCCTTAAATATTGATTTCAGTTCCTTTTTTTTTTCTTTCGTGGTGACAGGTAAAGTTAATTGATCCAAGCTGCAAAATAGAAGATTTCCTTAAGAAGACGTTAGATCCTCCAGTTTTCGAGTCTATACGTAATGCTATTTTAGTTCTACAAGATATTGGGGCATTGTCAGTTGAAGAAAAACTCACGCAGTTAGGGGAGAAGCTTGGTTCTCTACCTGTTCACCCATTAACCAGCAGGATGCTTTTTTTTGCTATATTGATTAACTGTCTGGGTCCAGCTTTGACTCTTGCATGCGCATCTGATTATCGAGATCCATTTACGCTTCCAATGTTACCTGAAGAAAAGAGGAGAGCTTCAGCTGCCAAATCTGAGCTTGCTTCTCTATATGGGGGTTCTGGTGATCAGTTTGCTGTTATAGCTGCATTTGAATGCTGGCGTAATGCAAAGGATATGGGTCTAGAATCGCGGTTTTGTTCTCAGTATTTTGTGTCGTCAAGCACCATGAATATGATATCTGGCATGCGTAGGCAACTCCAATCAGAACTCATTCGAAATGGGTTTATTCCCGAAGATGTTTCAAGTTACAGCGTGAATGCACACGACCCTGGCGTACTCCATGCAGTTTTGGTAGCAGGTTTGTATCCAATGGTTGGGAGATTCTTACCGAATAAAGGTGGGAAGAGGGTTATTATTGAAACTGCCGGTGGTGATAAAGTTCGATTACACAGCCATTCCACAAATTTTAAGTTGTCATTCAAGAAAAACTTAGATAACACTTTACTTGTGTACAGCGAGATTACTCGCGGTGACATGGGAATGAACATAAGGAATTGTTCAGTGGTTGGACCACTTCCACTCTTGTTGCTTTCAACGGAGATTGCTGTTGCTCCAGCAAATGATAACGATGATCAGGATGCAAATGATGAGGATGAGGACGAGGATGATGGAGAAAGTGGAGATGAAGTTGAAACCGAAGACGGGATGGAGCTTGATAATAAGTCCAGTGGACATTCTGAAGATAAGATCATGTCTTCTCCTGATAACATGGTCAGAGTAATCATGGACCGATGGCTATATTTCGGTTCAACGGCGATGGATGTTGCTCAGCTATACTGCTTGAGAGAGCGACTATCAACAGCAATTTTATACAAAGTAACTAAAACAATCTTACTCTCGTTAGTTTTCATTGCCCTTTTCACTTTGGTGATAGCCTTTTCAAAATGTCATTTCGTATAAATCTGCTTGACACATTATTTTTTACATATTTTCAGGTGACACATCCAAGGAATACTCTTCCTCCTATGCTAGGGGCCTCTATGCATGCTATAGCCTGCGTACTGTCTTGTGACGGATGCTTGGGTATGCCGGTGACATCAGACGGCGTGGACATGCTGGCGGCAACTATGGTATATGCAACAAATTTAGGCAAGCCAGCAATAGGGACAAAACAGATGGGTAAGAAACAAAAAGGACCATTTACAGAGTTTACAAATCACGAAGGGAGTTACGCCGCCGGTCCTTCTTCCAAAGATAGCATATCTGCATCTTGAGGGCATAGAGTAGAAAATCCAAGTGAAGCCAATCCCACCAAACCAGAGCTCCCTTCACATGATACTGGTTCAAATATACGTATTGACAGGGAATGTTTGGTAGAAAATCTTTCAACATGAACTTGCGTTTAGCTTATATAGAATAGAAAATGCTAACGAAATTTTAAGTCAGAAGACTCCCAAGTTTTCAACTGATTTATTATATATTTTATGACGTTCATTGGGCAGATACAATTGTGCTGCTCAATTCACGTTTCCGTGCATAGTTGCTTGTTTAATTGATTGGTCCTTATGGTCGATGGCTTTCTTTTGTAGCTACACGACGCGTATGCTTTTCTTGTAAATCAGTATTAATTTAATCTGAATCTCTCGGAAGGTATAAAACGGTAATGATCAAACAACGATTACAAACGAATTTGCAGCTCAGTTAGCACCAACCAAAGTGTTCGCACATTTGATCATTCACTAAGCCACGTATCTCGCTTACAATATTACACCAAAAAATGAAAAAAAGAAAACTCAGAGTCGGTCCTTTAAATAGCTTGATTTACGGTGCCATTGAATGAGGAATCTTGGTTGTCTCGTAGATGCATTTGTCTCCATAACCTTCTGCGTGTGTCATGTATTTCGGCAAATGCTTGGACTTAACAAATTAATCTACTCACTTTTATAAATACTACTTAGAAAAAAAATGTTAAATGTCATTTATAAAAATGAGTAGATTGATTTTTAAGTTGAAAAATTAGATCTTCTAAACCTTTTTCATTTTATAGAGCTAAAATTCAAGTAGAGTTTGAAATTTCTGGTGGAAAACTAGAAACTTAGTACTACCTCAGTCCACTAATAAGTGATGCTTCTTTTACTTCTAGATATATAATTTGACTTACATACATTAAGTCAACAATGTATCTAGAATTAAAAAAACGCCACTTATTCATGGAAGGAGGGAGTACATAGTAACCGTTATCAACAACTCTTTTATTGAAGTTCTGATGGCCAATGGGATATGAAGTTATAACCTCAAAAGTTAAATGTAGAATAATTAATGGACCAAACATTACAACATTAGAAAACAAGAGAAATGAGATTTTTGCAGGCTTAGATTCTGTCTTTGTACAGACTACCATATTTATGCACTGATAATTCTGTCCAGCACAAATATCTCAGTGTGTCAAAAACAAACATGAGATTTATAAGCAGCCTTCTGTATGTTGTTCAAGGTTACACTAGTTTTTTTTCTTCTGGAAATAGTAATACTGCTCTGTTGCTCAGCATTGTAGACCTTAAATCTAATTTTATATACTTTTCACAGAGTAACTAATGAAACCTGTCAGGTTTTGCAACAACTGACGATGCTAACGCCTCCATAGAACAATCGCAAACACGAAAATGACAGTCAAAAGCATGCCGACATACTTGATCCACTGATCAACACGGTTACGTCTCTCAATTAGCCTCAAAACAGAGTTTGATATCCCCACTGTATTGAGGACATCCAATGCTTTCCTATGAGCACTCTGCACCAAGATACAAGTAAAATAAAAAGGTACATCAGCAAAATAGACAGTAACAAAAGCATCACCAATTATCATCACTGTTAACCTTCTTAATACGAAAAGAAATCTAGATATCGATTTAGCTTAAAACAGAGAAAAATGCAAAACGACAATTTAATTGTTCAATATAAAAGAAAAACAAAAACTACACTTCAAAAATCAAAACCACCTACACGCATTGTGAAACACAAAAAACCTGAAAATACAAAATAAAAAGGGCACCATGCAATTCTTAAGAACTTACTTTCTTAGTATTGCAAATAAAGCACTGCTGGGACAATGGGCTGCAACTATTTAAGCAGTTACCATTTAGATTTGCGGGGAAAATAAACTACTTCACCCAATATATAAAGAACATAATCCACCATTCACAAAAGAAAAGAGAAAGTATCACATTATAGTTAAGCCTAAACAATAGCACCAATCAAAGCGTTTGTTGGTCATATCACATCTATTATATCTATTAGACCATTAACCATGCATATTATAAGTTGACGTGTGAAGGCAGAAGGGAACAGATACCTTCAAGCGTTCCCTCTGTCCATGTATTGTTGAAAGGATAGCCTCCCCAACTGCATTAGCATTCTCCAGCTCGTGCCTTGAGCTTCGAACCGACTGCATTGCTTGTGCCTCCTCGTCAAAAATCCTCAAAATATGGCTGGAATCCCCATTCTGGCACATCAAATTAAAGAAGCCATTATTATGCAGAAAAAGCAAATCAATAAGCAGCAAGAGTCACTAAACCAGAACATGACAGCAGCAACTACATACAGCTCGTCCCAGAAGTTCCGCTCTCTCTCTAGCCTCAGTAATCCGTTTCTGATTCCTCGAGATATATTTATCCAAACTCTGCCTCAACCATTCAGCCTCTTCAGCTATTTGTTCCACTTTTCTGCACCAAAAAGCACAAGAACAAAGCCTCTTCTACATCAATCTCATAAACATCAATAACATTCATCATGCACCACTGAAATCAAATTACTACCACGCATTACAGATGCAATTTATAATAATATCCATCACATTTCATACTTTCAATCTTTTCAAAACCCTAGCATTTCTTCAGTCACATCAAGAACTCGTAATCTTCTAAGCTATATATACAGTAAACTGCATTTCATCGTTCGTACAAACTGAATTGAAATTCATTCCCTTCGTTGATTTCGAATGCATCACGGCCTCATAATTAAGATATTCAGAGACACAATTTTCGATTCGAACTCATCGTTTAGGTACGAACAACACCGTTACCCAGTTCGAATTTCAGAGAAAACGCCGATTCAGAAGAGAAACAAGAGATTTCACGGCGAAGAATGAACGAACCTTTTCCAGAGATCGCGCTGAGATTTGGCGGCAATTGAGCGCCAGAGGCGATCCATCTGAACACACAGGGACTGGATCTGAGCGATGTCGTTGGAGATGGAGAGAGAGAGATCGGAGGAGGCGGAGTAGTCGAGGCGTTCGAGGCGGTCGATTCCGTCGCGCGTCCTCAGAAGCAGCTTCTTGGCGCTTTGGTAAACCTCCGATAACGTTCCTCCGCCACCTTCCATGGCGGCGCTCGGTGGTGGTGGTGGTGGTGGTTGTTGTTGTCGGAGCTTCGAGAAAGAAAGCGTGACAGAGCAGAACACGTAGCAATCGGAGCAACCCGGAACGAAACGCGGAAAGGGAAAAAAAATTGAATTGATGTACACAAGTTTGGTAAGGAAAAGAATTTGGGGAAGATTGCATACACCTCCTTCAGGTTTGTCAAAATTGTATATTTAAGCCTAAATTATGGGCTAAATTATTATCCCTTATCCTATTTTTTTTAGTGCAACTCTAAGAAATACGGACCACGTTGTGAGGCACACTCTTTTGATTGATTCACGTGTCCATCCAAATAAAAAGTTTATAATTGGTTAAGTCCATGCATGTTCGAGTTGTATCTAATAGTATTTTAAGTTGTGTTTAAGGCATATCCAAAAAAAAATATTTTAAATAATAAATAGTTTATAACAATATAGACTCTTAAAAAAGTAATAAATATTGATAAGTAAAACTATTTAGAATGCCTTATATATTTTGGAAAGATATAAAAATCACTAAAAATTGATAATTCGGGATCAATGAAAATGATATTATTGTAAATTTGAATTTTGTGTGTGTGTCTATGGTGTATGTGTCTTGTATTTTTGAAGTTGGTGTGTCTTGAGTTGTGTTTTTTATGGATGCTTCTCAGATGCATTTAGTCATAAATAATTTGTTAAATTGCTGTTTTCATTTTAGTGTGTTGTGTTTTTTGTTAAGCTAATGAAAATAAAAAATAGTAAAATTTTGTTTCTTAATTTTATTTTCAATGTGCACTATCTCATTTTTTATTTTGTTTACATAACAAAATTTAATTAATATACTGTATAAAAAAATTAAGCTATCAACAAATAACAATTGATTCATGTGATTATATAGGAAACTTTTTGAAGCATCTGAGTGCAACAAAACAAAATTGAATGACTTTTATTTTTTAGTTGTAATTTTTTTTGGGTCGATTTTTTAGTTGTAAATTGAATGACTAACCATGGATAAAAATAAAAGATAAACAAGATTGGGCCCGTTGTTGTAGATCCCACCTAATATGATTCAAAAGACTTTTGAAGCCCAATGGATATGACCAACAAAAAAGCCTAATGGACTAAACTTTATAAATTCTTCCACGGTTCCATATAATTAATTACCAAAAACATAAGTTCCACGAACAATTTTAGTCTTCACATAAATTATGTTTGAGTAATGCTAATTTTGGTTGTTGAAAATATAGGTTTGAGTCACTAGTCTTTAAAATTTAACTTTTTAATAATTGAAATTGTAAGTTGTAGGTTAAACTAGTCCCTCAGTTTATTATCATTCACTACAAGAAATTTGACTATTTCCGTCCTATATATTACCGTCGGATAATTTCCGACGGTCTTTCCGTCGGAAAATGACATTATCCGACGCTAAGCGAACATGGAAAATAAACCGGATTCCGCGCCAATGGAGTACCGTCTGATTAAAGTAGTCGACGGTAACATTGCGCGGGATAAGGCGGGAACCAACATACCGTCGGTTACCTCACAGACGGTATTTGTCTCGGACCCACCACCATCTTTATCTAAAAAAGAAAGTATATTTTAATAGGAAGTATTTGCTGACGTGGCGTATTACCGTCGTGCTAAACCGCTGGTAAATGACGCAAGTATTAAAACGTCATTCCTCTCAAACATACTGTTGGACACAGACCGACGGTATAAGCTTCGAAAAATAAAACGACACTGTTAAAGTGTGTGGGAGTGAAACGACCCCTTCAACAGGACAATTACCGTCAGATAATAAGAACGGTAACGCGCGCGGGAATGAAACGGCACCTATATTGATGTATTCTCACATTTTCGTTGGTTTATCACATTTAAAGGGATAATAATAATTGAGATTGCAAATAAGCTGTAGCTGCACTTGAAATTGCAGATGAGGTTGCTAGAATAGTTATGATGATAAATGAAGCTACAATAACAATTAAGATTTGTAGCTCTAGGTGTCGTTATAACCATATTTCTAGCCTTTAGTGTTGTCATACAACCTCTATTGTTATCACATTCTTTTTTAAAGCAAAAAATTAGTGAAAATATGACAATATAATAATGATAATGAATTGAGAGACTAATTTCTATAATTTACAATTTCAAAAATTAAAAAGTCAAATTTTAAAAATCAAACTGACTCAGACTTACCCGATTAAACTAAACATTTTCCCGTTTATGTTTTCAATAGGTCAGCCCAAGCATGTGACCAAAAAGAGAAAGGTCAACCTAAGCACATGCACCTTCAACCAACACATTAATTTGGTTACCAGAAATAGGGAAAAAAACAATAATGCAATCGAAAAAGTGCAATCTCCAATGAAGATTGTAAACAAGTTTAGCTTATTATTCAGTTGGTATGGAAAAAAATTTGATTAAGTCAACTAACTAGTTAAACGAAGATACTTAATGACAAAATTATGACCTAATATATGCACAGGTGTCACTGTAAACATTGCAACTATATCAACCAAATCAATTTTTAAATTCTTTCATATTATTCTTTTTGTTGTGAGAGGTTAACCGCTTATCGCACATTAGACAAGGCATTTAGCTAGCTAATTGTGATTATGATGATTAATTAATTATTGTGTAATTGTGTGCAGAATGATTACGTTAAAGTGGTTTTATGGCTGCTTAGGTGAAGTTATGTATATGATAATGATAGCATAAGAAACGTGTGCAAGTAATCACATACACTCCTTTCGTTGTTATTATTTATTCCTTTCATATTTGAAATCAGAGATATCAACTGAAAGCATTATTCTTCATATTTTAGGCATTATAATAAGGTGAGAGTGAATTTTTAGGCATGTGACGAGATTAATAGGACCACTGCACATGACGAATTAATTTATACAGCAATATATGACTTTTGCTATATTATTAGATAGGTAGTCAACAAAACAACAAAATAAAATTTATATACATACATACATACATATATATATATAGATATATATATAACACTTTACTTCTTTAAATTGCAAGTAGATTTCTCAAGTGAGTTTCTTGTCATGTAAGGTTAAGTATGATCTTTCACCATTAATTGAGAATATAAGATCTATACATGACATAAGCAACACGCTCAATTAATGGTGAAAGATTACATTTAACTAATATGATAAAAGACTCACTTGATATGATCCATTTCCCTCTTAATTATATGTCACGCACATCTTACTCCAACTTTTTTTTAATGAAAATGTGTAAATTGAGCAAATCAACCTCATAGACCTAAACTCTATTCTTCTTTCAATTTTTATTGTTACAAAAAGATGCGGTTAATTTGCGTTTCTATTTCATGTTTTCAATTTGTTTCATATTTAGTAGAATTTTGTGAAAAAAGCCGATGAAAAAAATTGGGTTTACTATTTTCATTTCTGGTTTTTATTATTTTCTTTACAAAATTTTAAATAACAAAAAATAGTACTCCTTTCAAATCATTTTATTCATCACTTTTCACTTTTTAGATACATTTAAAAATAAATGTATCTAAAAAGTTTATGAATATATTTAAAAAATAAAAGTGACAGATAAAATTATCTATAAGGGAATATGAAAACAGAAACCCAAATCAAATAGTCAATTTGCACATTTTTAAAGGCTAATGAGTAAAATATACATGATTCATAGTTCGGATATTTAGGTATTCAATAAAATAAAATAAAATTAACCTTAGCTGAAATTGCTTAAAATGTTGTGGACATTAAGAAGAAAAGGGAAAAAAACACACTGCACACCAAAATTATATCGTAACACCTTTCTTAAATGGATAGAGCTAGGATTATTATCCCAAGAAACAAGAAATATTGTAAATGGAGAAGAAGAAGAAAAAAAGCATAGCTTCTCTCAGCCTTGAACTAAAAGTTAACCCAGCTGGATTGAAAGCGATGGTAGAAAAATATGCAAAGCATAATGTCAAAAATAAATAAATTAATTAAATTGATGATAACCCAATTTGTGTCAGATATAAACTGCATGCTACCTACCTTTTTTTTTTTTGGGTGCTAACATTCACACGCAATCTAAAGAGAAAATTGAGAATATATGAAATTTTCTTGAATTGCGTGTTTATTCCAAATCAAGCCAATTCCCATTTTACAGTGTAGTTTAATATTTAATTAGTTTGTAATGGGTAAAGAGATATATATAAAATTATTAAACTTTTTGAAGATAATTCTTAAGAAAGTATTAGAGTTACTACAATTAGAAGGTTAAATGTTCCATCCTTCACAACCTCATTTCAAAAATTATTCATGCTACATGAAGAGTCTATAAAGATGTATAATATAAAACTATTAAAAATTATCTTCTTGCATCACCTTAAACTTTTGAGAAACATAATTTTTAAGATGATTAACTTTTTATAAATACAATTTATAAAATCAAGATTTTTTAAAAAAATTATTTAGCAAAAATTTTCATACATGAAACATGAAACGTAACAAATTCGTCCGTGAATTATAAAATACATAAAATTTGGCCCCTATATTTACTTACATGATTACATTATAACAAGTTAATAATTTCGGGGGCTATTTTGATTAATTTAGGAACCAACTTTTTACTTGTTTCTTATAATATGTAGGTACATTCAAGGACTAATATTATATGTATTTTTTCAATTTAATTATGAACAAATCTGTTGTACATAATGTTTCATGGACGAATTTGTTATACCTAATATTTTAGGGACGAAACCTAATTTATATTAATTGTATATATCTAATCTCATATGCTTTCGTGAGAGACAGAGAGAGAGAAAGTGTAGTCTTTGGAGATGATAAGGAACTTACGTGAAGCCTTTTCAAGAATTGAGGCTGGTTTGTTTGATTTGGAACTTGGTAGTGAGAAGAAAAAAAAACAAAAAAAGAACATTCTTTATACCAACAATGAGGAAGCAGAAACCCAAAAAAGGAGATTGAATGATTGATATAAAACTCTCCATGTGCCATGACTAGTGGTGTTGTCTTGTGCTATGTTAATTAATGCGACTATAATGGCAAAGAAAGATTCAGCTATTGTATGCTTTACGCCTACAATGGCAGTTTGCTTCTTTTGTCCATGCATCACCATTCCGGCTATGTATTTTGAATGGTCAAATCGGATTTGGTGATTTGATAAATATTAAAGGAGATAAATACAATTACTTGAATAGGTAGAGTTCTCTTAAAATTTTGTAAGATACAGCTTTCAGTATCAGAAGGTGGGGGAATAGGATATCCCTAAAAATTAGGTGAAAGAGTGAAGACTTTTTTAATAAAGATTATAAGACAGATTTTGATATTATCTTAAAAAATGAGTGACATATTTTAGTTCTTAATAAGTAAGAATTGATTTAATATTATAAAAATTATATAGACTTTATCTTTAAGCGATGTACGATTAGCATCGACCAATTTACAAATTTATTTGATGAATGTTGGACAATAAACCCTAAACCCTAATATTCTTGCCAAATCTAATGCCCACATGTATCATCCTTAAACTTTTCTATGACCCAACTAGCTGGCTCATAGAAATCTAAATCTAACCCAACATAATAGAAAGCTACATGACTTTGCTATGCACACAGAATCATGAGAGAACCCATGGTAGTTCTGTGAATTGTGACACGGTTTTAAGAGAAATGTTATTTATACTCATTAGTCATAAAACACCGTATTGACTCATTAATCATTCATTATTGAATAAAATTTTAATGGTGTGAGTTTCATTAAAATTTTATTTAATGAAAATGACTAATGAAATGGCATGGTGTCCTGCCTATAACTAATGAAGCTAAATAACAAAAAGGCTACGTACAAGCAAAGACAGTGTCCATGAAGTCCGTTTGCAACAAAATCTTCAGTGCAAGAGGCAGTTCTTCAATTATTAGAAAATGATCACTGTGTGCAGAGAAATCGACACAGGCGTTAGCTTCGCGAAGAAGCCGCCAATCCCTCCTCCGAGCAAATACCATCGATTACAACAGCATGCAGATTGCATTCGTTTAATTGTTGAAAAATATTTTCACTTTCTTATAATAAAAAAAAATGATATTTTGACAACTCATATAACAATTAACAAATAACTTCACTCACAATAGTGCGGGATCTATCATGTCTAATTTTTATCTCTCCATAATAGATATCATACTTTTGTGAGTGTGATTATTTATTTGGGTTATCAAAATAACACAACTCTTTATTTATATATATATATATATATATATATATATATATATATAGTTTACATACAAACAAAAAATTGATAAATTGCTTTAATAATATATAGTAAAAGATAAGTTAATTTTACATAGCTATCTTTATATTAAAATTATAATTTTATATCCACTAATAGGCGTAATTAAAGTAAGGATGCAAATTAATGAAAAAATATGATTATTTTGTAGTATTTGAAGTGGGCAAAATAATTTAAAACAAAGTAACTCATGCTTACAGTCTTAAGGTGATATTTGTAACACCCCTAGCTAACTGCCAGCACTTAAGTCATACGCAATGCTCACTAGGTTGTTTATCACTTGGTGGGAATACTTATAGTCCTCCATTACCTTTTGAAAATACCGGTTTAGGGAAAATATGGACAGTTTTAAAACTTTTCCTGCTTGGGATTTATTCGTAAAGTATGAGCCGCGCGTGAACAAGATATATGATACAAGTGATAGAGCCTTGGGCTTACGACTGTTAATCATTCCTAGTATAATCAGTTATATAATCAAATACATGGTCCATCACAGATATGTACATCAACCATATAGTATTATAATAATTTACATATACATAGCATATCCAACAAAATACATAACAAAAAGTTCATCGTGTGCTCAATTATACTAGCTTGTCTTCGTAGCTTTGGAGTCTTGCCTCTCGGCTATCGGGGGCTCGTGCTTCGTCCTTCACTACTCATCGTGCTGCTTATCATAGCCCTCGTCTGCCCCTGGAATCATGAGTGAGTGGAGGTGAGAACGTTTGTCCTCAGTGGGGTACCGTAGCGTGGGGTTTACTTCTTTAACTCGCTTATGAACCAGGCCACTCAGGAGATCTCTAGGTGTTTATGCATATTAACTCCCTACTATTTATTATCTTCTTTCTTAATCCTGAGTAGCTTTATCTACTTTACTATGTGATGGGGACCTAATCTTTTCCTTATCTAGGTTCTCGTGCTTATTAACTTCCTTCGAGTAGATACATAAGCCGTCTCGAGCGTTCTCCTGACGGTACTTACATACTACATAGACTTACACACATATGTATACTCATGCATCACATATTCATTCATCACATACTCATTCATTACATGTCTTATGCATGGGGATCTGAGTTCTCTTATGCTTTCGGCTAACTAATGGACTGGGGTCTCCCTTCTTGTTATGTTTCCGGCTAACTAATGGACCGGGGCCGCGTCCTTATTATCTGGAGTCCTTCTACCCTTGTAACCATGGCCTTCCGGTTACAACCTGCTTCTGTTCCCATATTGAGGACGACCAGGCAGCGCTTTAACCTGAGTGGTTGCGAACCACCGTGGATAACTAATGTTCCGTCCATCGACCATCAATAGAGATAATCATCCACCATGTGGGATGGTGAGGGGTCGGTCCTGTGACGCAATCCGAGCGGGGACTCATACATTATCATTATTATCATTATCATTTCTTAGGTGTGACGTCACCCTTTTATCATTTATCTTTTCTTTCTTTCATTGTTTTTTTTTCATTCATCATCATTGACCAATCCATCTTGCTGGACTGGTGAGGGGTGTGCCCGTAGACGTGCCAAGAGAGGGAATTTCTATCACATAACTACATACTGACTGTTAAGGCACACCAGACCTCGTGGCCGAAATCCGTCTTCAGATATCATGGTTCCTTAGGGTTCAATTATGCTCTTTTTATAATATTAGGTGATGACCTCTAGTTATATACGGTCATCCTAAGTCATAATGACAGCCGAGTCCTCATGATGTATATGCATAGTAAATCCACAATCACTTTCATGTGCTTTTGCAAGTTTCTGTGTTAGTTGAAACAGGTAGGAAAACTAAGCTCTGTTAAGTCCTTTAACGGTTATTCGGATGTCGAGACTTCGTCCTTCGAATAACATAAGGATAAGGCCCTGGGTTTTTCAAAAATACGCATCCTCAGGTCAGGCCGCTCAGCGGTTTAACTCAAGGCCAGGCCGCTTAGCGCACCGCTGGTGTCCTGGGGCCTTTCCTACCGGTATCAACTAGCACAATTATATTTTTCTAACATTAAAATTACTCAAAGCTATTTTCACACCTTGATCTTTTTATTTTTCGCATAAAATCTACTAAATCAGTTTCTCAGATATAAACACATAAAATAACATAAATATCCACATAGACAGTGGGTCTAGGGTTACTCACTTCCTAAGCACGTTCTGAACCGGTGAAAGTGATGAGAAAAATATCCTCTTCACGTTGGTGTGCTCCTCCTATTTTTTCGAGGCTTGACAGCGTAACCGTGATGTGCACGAACGGGACCGGTAAAGTAACTTTAGGAAAAATTTCGTGCAACCTTTAGAGCCACTTCGTTAGCTATTTATAGCCAGGGGGTTTCGGCCCTGTTCCTATTTTTCTTTTCTTTTTTCTTTATTTTAATTTGCTTATTATAATATTATATTATTATTTTATATAAATATCTAACTTTTGGATAAGCATCAGGCCTCCTAACCGGTTTCGATCACGTTTGATGGCGTTTGGTCATTTTTTGCTCGTGTAAGGATATCCTAAAAATATTCCGAACACATATCCGCGATCTACTAATTTTCCTAGTCATAATGGTATGTCAGGTAAGGTATTCGTGAACATATCGCCGTGAGAGTATATTTTATGGATACCTTTGGGACCTGACGGGATTTTCAGTGCCGACCAAAAATTTACCCAACACTCGCGAAACCTCCGTGAGCGTACAAAACCATTATTTGAACTGGTATTTTGGATTTAAGAACCTTAATAATTAGTTTTCAGTCTAAATAACTGTCTCGTAGCCACTTTAATTAGCGAAATTATTAATTACGCGAAACCTTTGTAAGGGGAGAGTTTTGAGATGTTACAATATTGTGACTTATATTAAAATGCATAAAAACTTATATATAAAGCATCCTTTAAGGGTATGTTTGGATTGGTGGTTTTGAAGTGAATATATGAGTGAATAGAAGGGAATAAAAAAAAAAATTGAGATGGAGCCCAAGGGAATGATTTCGCTCCATTCTCAAATTATTAATCCAAACAATGAAGTTCAAGAGAATTTTATGAGATTCTATTCCACTCCATTGCAATCTACTAGTCTAAACACACCCTTAAATTAAACCATAATTTAGACATTTCAAATGCAAAAAGGTAGGAATAATAAAACATCATGTGTGTAGCTAGTTTTTGTATAAATATTCTTATGTGAGCATGTGACACACACAAAAAATATAAATCTTATAATATTATTAAGGATATATTTATATACATGTGAGACCATTTATATTTTTTATGTCAAAAATAATTCATGCGCAGATGTTCAAGCAAAAATATTTCGTTTTTGCATGTTAGTTGCTTTTTGTTTTGTAGTTTTACGTGCATGGGAGTGGGACCACCTTAATTAATTTTGAGATTCAATCAAACGGCTAGTCAAAGTACGACTATACATATATGTTAGGGATCCACTCGGATGATCTATGAAAGTCCTTATTCTTGCCATGGACACGCGATTCATGGGAACGTCGTCCCCAAATCACAAATAAAAAGTTCATAATAAAATTATGAGATTATTTGCTCTGTGCTGAGTCAATGACAGTGTTACTTCCAATCAACTTCTCCGATGTGCGTCTTTTTAAAGTAATGGAGGGAAGAATCAAAAATTCTTTATGATGCAATAAGATTATATGAATGATAATGTGTAAAAATTTTATACCATAATAATTAATTAAACTCTAAAATTATAAGCTTTTAATAAATAATAATGTTATGTGTACATTGATTTTATTGTCATTGTACATAAGAAAAAAAAATGTTTATGATAAAATGAAAAAAAAAATCAAAAGAAAAAGAATAAAGAAAGAGTAAAGGGAAAATAAAGAATAGGAAAAGAAGAAGAAGAGCGTAGGAGAGTGGAGGAGATGAGAGAGAAAATGTATATTTAAAGTAGTGAACACATTTTTATTATTATTATTATTATTATTATTATTTAAGAAATGAGAAAAATTGATTGGGTTTAGGCGGTCTGTTTCAATGGTGCCTTGAATTTTGAAGGGGGGAAAGTGTAGTGTTGAACACGGCAGCACCAGGACAGGTTAGATGGGTCCAAAAGTAGGCACCGTCTATTATTGACACATGAACTTTGGAGAAAGGGGATCCATCCCTTCCTTTTTTCCGTTTGCAACCAAATATATTTAATTATGATATTAGTAATATTGCGTATTAAGTAGGGTTTGGTCCTACCGAGGAGAAGGCATGACGTAATAATAATTCACATTATTTATTAACTATGTCGATGTGAGTTTAATTCTCATCCTTAAAAATTGAAAAACATTCTCTAACTAGCAAAACGTGATTTTACTGTCCAACCGTGTTCGTCTTAATTTTCCTATCTAATTCTAATTATAAGAACGTTATCAATTATCCATCTTCAATAACCAGAAACTTAACTAATATTCTTAACAAAATTCACATATCGATTCCTAAATGTCCAAGTGTCTAAAACGTAGGTAGAAACAATATGTTGTTTATACAGCCTTAATAGAAGTAAGTAATCTTTGGGCGCCAAAGCCATCATTTGAGAAATTAAGCAAAACAAAATGTGGCCTTGTATCCGCAAACACACATGCATGATCACACATACACAAAACTATATTTAACACGTGGGATATATATAAGAATATGAAAATAGTGATGCGTATTATTATGAGTGTGATTAACTTGGGGGAACCTATAGCTATGGCATATCCCCATGTCCTTATAAAAATGCAGATTCTAGTAGTATTTCCTTTTTCAAATAATATACATTTCAACTTATTTGTATATATATATTTCAATCAATACTTCTGGTCTTTGTTAAGGTAGTCTTACAATTATTGTCGTAAGTTTTTCTTTTTGGTTGGTCAACATTTTTGTGAGTCTAACTCGATTTTGAGTATATTACTGCAATTATTCTCTTAAAAATTATACTCAAGGACGATTTAGACCTCTGTTCCAATTTATATAAAAACGAAACAATTTGACCAAGAATTTTTTTTAATGAAAAAAAAAATAGACAAATAACACTTAAGAGTATATGAGGAAAGGGAATTGATCCTTTGATGAAGAATTTTCACATGATATTATGTGGGCCTTTTACCATTAATTTTTTTATATCTTATATGTTAGGTATGAATCTCACTTCTTAAACTAATGATAGAAGATCATGTTTTATATAATAAAAATATATGTTTTACCTTTTATTTTTATTGAACTTACTAATATCCAAAGTTTCTGGGACTTCACATAATCTGACTCTTAGCTGATTTAGCCTACTATGAGTATAAAATTCTCCAGGTTAATTTTTTTTTCATACATAAAACTTAAACGCACTAATTTTTCTTATTTATTTATTTTTTTAAAATTTGTTTAGTCAACGGAAGTTAGCTTATCATATATGTTTTGTAATGAACCTTTTTTTCCTTATCCCATTTTTTTCAATTCTTTTTTTTTAAAAAGAATTCCCATTTAATACTTTAGGGAAACATTCTAATTCTATGTTTGCTGCTTGCATTCACATTGGAAGGCAAGACTAGTCATATTTATTTATATATGTCTTTCTCTTCCATTATTGAGCTTCACTACCTTCTGCTTCTGATGCTATATGTGTAGTTTTCATATATTATTAAAGTGAAGAAGAAGAATCTTAAGCAAAAAATGAAAAATGCAGAGAGAATTGGTGTAAGGCAATACAACAAATCAGAGCTTCCACGCCTAAGGTGGACACCTCAACTCCATCAACAATTTGTTGAAGCTGTTCAAAGTCTTGGTGGAAAAGAAAGTAAGTTTAATTGTATCCCTTCATATGCCCAATTTCTAGGGCAAGCAAATTATATAATAAGAACCCTAAAATCATTATACCAAATCATTTCATAGGAAAAAATTTGATGGTTTAATTAATTGATATTTCAATTTGATCTTCTTTAATTTGGAATCACCCTTAGAATTAATTATATATCTTTATTGCTTTGGTTGTTTTTCTTCTAATTCTTATTGTATTTGAAGACAAGAGAGGATTAGGGTATGAAAAATTTATCATGATGTTGAAGATAAAAAAAAAAGACAAATTGTATTAGCAATACATAAATTTCTTTGCCTTGTGGAAAATTTATGCAGAAGAATAGAAACATAAATGAAAATTTTGATGTTGCTTTTCATCTCTTGCTTCTTTCTATCTGAGTTTGATATATATCAAACAAGAGAGGGAAGAAATTAATATTCTTTGCTAGCTATGCTTCAAAATAGAAATGAAAATTTAGCAAACAAATTTGTTTTTTGGGTTTTGCAGAGGCTACTCCAAAGAGAATTTTGCAGCAGATGCATGTGAAAGGACTGAGGATTGCTCACCTCAAAAGCCATCTTCAGGTATAGAATAAATTCATTAATAAATATATTTATAGTTCATCCATATATATGTGGTAGCTTGGAACATATACTAATTTAATTAGCTAATTTAATCATAAATTTCTTCTCTTCATGATTCTCTTTTCTTTTAAAAACTAAAATCTTGCTTCATAGACTAATTTGAAAAACTTCTCTACAGGTTAATGATTCTCCTCCCTTAAATCCTAATCATCATGTTATAATTGCTTTTTTTTTATTATTAGTCAATCAAGACATCAAAATACTATACTATGAGTAAACCCCGTCAAAATTTAAAACTAAAATTAATAAAATGAATTTAAATTTTGATAAGTATAAGCATTATATATATATATATATATATATATATATATAAGTTGGNTCTATTTTTATACGTATGATCTTATCTTATTAGTTAGTAATAGTATATATTTATTTTAGAATGTTATCCACTTATTTGTATTGTTATCTTTGTCTTTTATATTCATATTCATCTTGTAAGTATGTTGATGTATAATTGATTATCCATCAGTTATATTATTACTTTCCCTTGTCCTACACCAAATACGTTTGAAGTTGGAAGTACTTGATTACTTTAATGATTGCTTGCAAACAAAAACAAAGAAAGCAGATATAGCCTTTCTTTTGGTGAAGACCATAAATAATTAAGTTGGTGGCAAAACATGATAATTAGCATGCTCCATAATTTGTAGTCATATATACTAATTATTACGATGTTGATAAATATAAAGTTCCCCTCGATTTAATTTTGTTAATACTGAAGTTCAAAATCCTTCAACTTCCTCTAATTACACTGATTAATGATTAATATCTTCCTTAAAAAAAAAAAAAGGTGAACCTTGATTTTAAATGTATGATTATCTAATTGCACTTTTTAAATGTGTTTCTCATGCAATGCATGTGGCTAGGATTGATCTCTAGCTAGATAGGTTAGGTACACATGCATATGTGCTCTGTGAATGAATTAAAAAGAAAAGCTTAATTTCAAAGAAATGGAAATCACTTTTTAGAAAGCTTAATTTCATTTTACAACAATCTGAGCAGCCATATGTGCCGTCCTATAGTGCAGCTGTCTTTCTAGCAAACAATGTGATCCAAATTAAGTCATACTTTGCTAGCTATATACATAAGGACATTTAATAATTTATAGGCCACACACACACACACATATATATAGGATAGCTATTATAATTTGGTTTGGCTAGTTATACATTAAATCAATAGGCCAATCAATTCTATAGCAATGCTATTATTTTATCGATCTTCCTTTTAGTTTAATTTTATTTTTTTGTTAAATACTATATATATACTTTATGATGATGAATTTCCCTAGATCTAATCAAGAGAAATTATGGGTTTTGTTAGATGTACAGAAACATGAAGGAACGACATGCCATGCTTGCACCAGAGGAGGATCAGCTATTGGAGGAAAATGTACATCTCAAAATCAGCTCCACTTATTTACGAGAGAGGTAAACCACAACAACCTTAAAAGAGTAATGATATATCTTCTTAATACTGTGTTTACAAATCTTTTTTGTTCAAAATCTTACTCACAATTACATGAATATTCAATAAATGTAATAAGATTTTAACTTGAGAGAATTTATATATAGTCAAATTTAAATTTCTTTGTTTTTGTTTTGAATATAATTAGTATAACCTCTTAAAAATTATTATATAACTTATTTGAAGATTTTGTATCTATTTATCTTTTAATATGACTTGATTATGTTCTAAATTAACATGATAGAATCATAATTCATTAATTTCCTTTTTTTACTTATATACCTCTCAGATCGATGGGAACTACTTTAAGACTATCAAATTGTGAAAGCAAGATTCTCAAACAAGAACTTCATTTGTTAGACAATAAAAAAGGGCTTTCACAAAGAAGTGAAGAAACTGATTATGATCTAAACCAGGTACCACATTTAATTAATTAATACTATTTGATAATCACTCTATGTCTCTCTACTTTTTGATTAGCAATTAACTATTTATAACTTTTAAGGCATGCATCTTCTCAAGTTTATAAAAGCATCAACCAATGTTGATGATATGCCTAGATAATCAGATACGTCCATCTAGCTGAAATCTCTGAATAAATATACATAAAAATTCTGACACAAATCAATTCCATATATAGTTTAACCTTTTGTTTTGGTGGGTATATAATTCCATAGTTTAACTGAAGACATTAATCCACTGTCTGAGTATCCATTTAGGGATAGTTTATTCTATACATTTGATGCACATGATTTTAAATTAGATAGAATCTTAGCTATTAATCTAGACCAAAATTCCTATGTCTCATGTCTTTTTCCTCTGTCCACTAATTAAAAAGTTGACATGTGTAATATTAGGGATAGTTTATAATGATTTTAAACAAAGGTTATGAGTAGAGTGATATGAGTTGTCAACATATAATTGGAGGAAGACAGAGAGTAAGACAAAAAATTGAAAGAGGAGGTCTTTCATCCTATATTTTAGGGGGCATAGATTAGACCAATACATAGTTGATTAGAAACTTAGAGTGATAGAAAGCTCCAACCCACCCCATAATTAATTTGTCAAGTTTAAACTCTAAAAATATAATGATTTGTATTGAAAGAGGTCACCTCATTAAATAAATCCATTAATATATCAAATTAGACATGACCGGTTAGGTAAAAGTTAATCGGATTGGGATGATTAAAGAAAGAAATAAGTTAGAGCAATTGGAGATTTTCATACCGGTCTTATTACATGCATTATATAGCCAATAATTTAGAAGATAAACAAATAAAGACACGAACAAAATGGAACGGTAGACTACGTATGTTTTTGTAAGATGCTTAACTTTCAGTTTATCCGATACAAATTATTAATGAAACAAAATCATACGTTTTATGAAAAAGTATTGCACGATCTAATAAAATTTTGTTATTGATTAAAAAAAGAGTCGAGTTATTTGTATTCATATATATATATATATATATATATTATGTGAGACACAACATGTTAATTCATGTGTCATTTACTATCTGATGATCTCTTAATATACTCTATTAAAATCTCATTCAATAACAGATAAATTAGTATGAGGTGACACAATATCTCACATAACATGAATAAAAATGTCATTTCTCTCATAGCAAAGAGTTGTAATCTAAATATCATTCCTCATTTAAAGATATATAGATAGCTCATATAAATATATTTGTTTTTTTTTTTCTTGTATCTTTGTAGGAACCCGAGTCAAGTGGAGGCTTGCTTTGCGATGATGTGTCAAATGATATTGATGAAGAAGATCAAGAAGAACATAACAAGATAATTCAATTTCGTGATCTCTCATTCCCTTTAATATCGATGATTGATGATCATAGTGAGATGGTCAGTGGCCAAGGGATAATGCGTTTTTCATCATCAACTAGTGCAGCTAATTTTGTTGATTCTAGCTCTCTACCATCTTTGGGGAACAATTATATAAACTTAGACCTAACAATATAAATATATATATATATATATATATATATATATATATATGTGTGTGTGTGTGTGATTTTCATTTAAATAACTTACACGCAATGCTTATAGTGTAGTCAACTTTTTTTAGGCAAAGACTTACAGTAGTTAATTAATCATTGTATTCTTTACAATGTTAGCCTTAATAAAAGAAGACTTGTTACAAATTATATTCAATTTCTACTAGTTACCAACTAATTAGTAACCCATTTCTAATAGCTTTGTTGGGTGCATGCGTGAATTTGTAAGGGTTAGTATATTTTTCAAGGTGTTATCTAATTTGTCTCATGGGTAAAACACCCTTCTATTAAATTTGTTCATTTCTGACAATTGTTAGAACTAATTTCATTAATTTTGTTATAATTTTATGATTTAATATGAGATATTGATGTATTATATAATCTAATGTAATAAATTAATATTTTTTAATACAATATTTATAGAAAGCTATATCGTAAGTTTAAATGGTTTGTAAATCTTTAAATATCTTACAAGTTAGCTCTTTTAATGATTTGATTAATGAAAATTTTGTTATAATCATGTAACATATTAAATAATGACAAAATTTGATCATTTTAATTTTAAAAATTATAAAAAATAAACAAATTTAGTAGGATGAGATATTTATCCTATAGAGCACAAGAGAAACCATTTTTTTAGAACATAAATGCATTTAAAAAGAAAAGGGCATTAAGAAGGTAATCATGAATTTAAATTTCAACCTAAATTTGCATTAAGCTTAACTATGTAAACTGTGCCTTACAATAACATTATATTATATGACCAATTTTTTTAATAATAAAACTCAATCTTAATTTATGAAGATTTAGAAGTTAATGTTAAATAAGTCAAAGTGATGTCACTTACTACCTAACAGAGAATTAATAATAATATCAACTATTCCGATAATATATATTTTTTTTATATTAATAGTATTATAGGGTAGTAAATGTTTAGTATTTTCCTTATAAATATGTGTTAGTATATTTTTAGACACAAAAAATGCATAGTCCAAAAATGGATATGAACTGCAATGTGGTCCGTACAATTGACTTATAAGCGCTCAATTTGCTATCGTGCTTTAAACAATTTTTAATCGTGTTGCATTTATATGTGAGAGTTAATAAATCTAAATCTTAACCACTTTATTTGATGCAACAAAATATAATTATATGTAAGCATAAAAATAATACACTAACCGTGCATCACAAGCATAGAAAATTAGTGGGCTGGCTCTTTCAATTGCATGCAATTGAAAGTCTCCATTCCTTAATTAACAACTCTAATGCCATTTATAACATGGTTTAAGGCTTAACTTTCAGTTATACACGTTAAACAACTCACATTATAACATTTATTATTTACAACTTAAGGTAACATAAAAGCCAATTTTTTTATCCCAATATAAAGGTGAGTAAGTTATATTGTCAAAGTTGATAAGATCTCAATTTAAATATTAGAATCTTATAAGTTTAAAAAAGTCAATTAATCAATCTCACTATTATTACTTGAATCGAACAATTTTACGATTTAAATCATGTTATAATTTTACGTTTTATGTATTCATTTTATTTTACGTAAAATCTCAATTTTGACCACCTTACTTAGTAAGAACAGTGTGAAACTGGTTGGACTTAATTTATTTTTATTTGTAAATTATATTTATACGGAAGAGTAGACCAGCCCTAATTCAAAATCAGAAAATACATTTAAGTTGATCAAAAGCTTTGAAACTAATATATCCATTAAGGCATACTACATGTCCTAACTTCCATAATTAATATAGAGTTTCGTCTGCCATCCGAATGGAACGAAATAAATTGCATTTAACAATATATAACATAAGTAGTGATATGTCTTCCTCAAAATCTTCCAAAACATCATTTAATAAAATGTAGATCCGATCAACATTTAGAAGTTTTAAAAAGGAATCAATTCTCTCATTCAGCAGTTAGGAGGATAAGTCATTTTTCCACAAGTAAATTGAATCACAACAAATGCAGATGCAGATGAACAAGAACATGAAAAAAACAGAACTAACATATTTATACAAATATCAGTTCTGTTTCACAAGGGGATCCAAACACGCGTTAAGGTGGTTTCTGTTCTGTTGTGTTACATCTTTGAGTACAGTTTTAACCCATAAAGAGACTAAGGTAAGGTGGGATATGAACAGTGTAGTAAACCTATATTTCATATTTTCCTCAAAAATTCAGTATGCAGAATATTTTCTTTTTTTTTTTACTGCCTCTTTGCCAAGGTCTTCCTTAACCCTTTGATAATCTTTGAAAACCAAACCAAGTTCATAACTGATAGTACCAATGGCACTACAATGACTAGTATCTGCCCATAGGAGTGCATCAGCTGTACCTGTTGAATAATTAAACAATAGATACATGTCATCATAAGCTTTAACAAGTGGAATTTTCTAGACCAAAAATTCGAGAGAGAAAAAATGAATGATCTTGATTTCCCACCCAATACTGCAGTATTAATCAAACATGTTAAGAAAACAAACTTTACATTTGTCTTGAGTGACAGATGGTAATCATCCACTGGCATTTGTGGTCTTAATGGTTAATGTTGGAAAACAGAACCATGACGACAAGGTTCGAATGCCGGTAGAAGAAGGGAAACAAACAAAACAAATGGTAATCATCCTAACAAGTGTTTGATTGTGAGATTGAGAAGAGAATATTGGAAAATTGATTCGTGTGGTCACAATTAAAACTTATGTGATGTTTGCTTGAGTTTAATTTTCATGCACTTAGTGTAAAAGAGTTTTACATTGTCATCTAATTATGTGTTGTCACATTTACTTTTAAGGTAATGAGTGTTAAAGTCAACTTTTGCAAATGAGTATCATGTGATTGAATGACAGTGAAAAATTGTTCTTACACTAACAAGTACATAGAAACTAAACCCTACTTAATTTATAATCTTGACTATCCACGTAAGATTCAAACAAAGTCGATGATTCACTCCTCTTATCTCTCACTATATAAATCACTCCTATTATATGTTGCTGTATTTTCATCAAACCTTTGGGTGGGATAACCATTTCTTGATTTAGTATATGACATCATGGATCCACTCAACATTTGTTTAAGGAAACAAGGTGGCAACAAATCCAAATTCATTGGAAAACAAGTTCAACCTAATTATGTAGGGTTAGTAGTGGTATTATGTAAATTTGCAAAAGGACAGCAATGGATCCATGTTCTATGTCAGTTTTCACCCACAATAAAATTTAGCTATATTAAGAAGCCAAAAACTAAATGTTAAGATCTACTTGCTTCGAAGTACCACATACCAGAAAATTGTTCAATTCAGTGTGTCAGCAGTTATTACCTGATCAAAGTGCAGGTAGACATGGTAAAACATGTAAACGAATAAAAGTATTCTCGCAACCTGCAGAGAGACCACTTCAGTAAAGCATGTCCAAGGAGGCAAGAATTGGAATTCTATATACTCAAAACGATAAGAGATTCACGATTATTTTGCGAATAACATAATAAATAAGAGTAACATAAATATATTTTAAACTGCGACGACTTGACTTACCAGCCAAGCAATGAATATTACAACTCCGTTGATGAGATAAGCCTTAGACCTTTTCATTCCAGCTGCATCAAGATACCTTCACATACAAAATAAGCGCATCAATAAAGAGGGGGAAAAAGTACATAACATATTCGAGTTTCAAATATAAGTACGTGATTACCATCTCAAATTGATCCCCGGCGTTGTTGTCTCGGATATCAGGACCATGTAAGTGTATAGCTGCCCCTCTCCACTCAACATTGAATAGGCTACTGCTACTAAAGAAAACACATGATGAATCACCTGAATCAATGTTAATATGAAGTCACATTAAATCGAGACCCACAACCTAAAGACGAAGAAAATGGAACGAAACCAAACTCTGGCCATAATCATCAGCTGGGTTCCTATCAAGTGAAATTTCTTAAAATTGAATAAGAGAGTTCAGCTAAATAAGATAGGTCAGTTTAAACTGCACAAGTCAAAAGATATGATCCTTACATACTCATATCCACCAAGAGCAGGAAAATACCAAAATATCATCCCAAGGTCCGCGATAAAGTAACCAACAGAAACCTGTCACAGTGAAATTAAAACATAAGAAATACGGACTTCTTGACCAGATAAAGAGAAAATGTATCACAGGTCATAATGTGGGCACATTAAAAAGAAGGTAATTTTGAGCTTTAACCATTGGATGCATCAGGAAAATGAAGGTAATAAACAAGTCCAAGATTCATTTAAATCATTACTAGCAAAATATAGAAAGAATTACTAGAAACGAAAATTTATCAGATGATATGGGCACTAAAAAAATGCCAAGAGTGATGCAAGCGAATACATTCTGTCAATATTATGTAACAAATTAAAATCCTAATACCTCAAAATCATGCATAAGATAAAAAATATTATGGTTATACTTGAAATGACATTGTGCATTGCTTTTTACAAAGTTACATCAGTATAATTAAGAAATGATGATAAACTTTCAGTCAAAGTCATTCGATCTAGGATCCAGCCATTAATGCCATGGAGTTAATCACACTTTCTGGGTCAACATATGGTTCATGTTATAACAAAAAAATTAAACAGCACGTACCATTAAATTATTAATTACCCAAGAAAGTAAACATATGACATAATTACATGGGATTGTTGTATATCATAAACGTGACGTGTAGAGATAAATAACAAATAGGATAAGACAAATTGAAAAGGTCCAGATTGGTCCTACCCCTAGAGCAAATGTAGACATTGGAGAGCTTCGGTCTGTAATAGGTTCGGCTGACTGATTGTCAGAATATAGAGTTGAGCAAAACACCAAGTACAATGACATAGCTGTTATGAAAATGGCATGAACAGTTGATATAGCGCTGCACAGAGCATAGAATAAATTCAGAAACATATCATATCATCAGAAATAAAAGAAGAATTCTCTATTAAATGAAAATATCCAGTCACCGGCTGTTCCACTCAGTACGCTGCATTTTAGAGAGGCTGGAATAGGTCTTAAAGTAAACAGTGCTAAAAAGCTGAGTAAGATCATAAACCTGAAAAACAGGGAATATTCATATATAAATATAAGATGAAAAATATTAATTGAAAGCAACTTTAAAATCTTGTAAGCGCATACTTTAGAAAATAGAATAACAGCATAATACAATACAACAATGTGACATACCATCTTGCAAGCAAACATTCCACCAATAATGGATGTATACGGAATCAGAGGGTCTGCTAACAAATATTCCTTTACGAACAAATTAGCCTGGTTCTGGTAAGATTTGAATTTCATAATTTCTTTAGAATCCAACATTGCAGCACTACCCCTTGAATGAGAAATCTCTTGAAGATTGTACGTGCTTTCCGCCTTCTCTCCAATCACCTACTATGTGAACAAATACAAGTATGAAAACACAAGACGTTATAAACTAAGCCAGAGATGAACCCTCAACATGGTTTGTCTTTAAAAATGATTCATGATTTAAGGGTAGCAATAACTATCATAGAAGTTACATGAATTAAGAGAAAGAGACTTGGCAAATTAAGTATATGTCTATTGTGTGTCAAAGAGGCAAAGACACTAAGTAAACAAGTACACCTTTCCTTTGGACCAAGCAAGAACATACATAGAAGAAAAGAAGAAATACAAGGAATTTGGAGGAAAAGAAACCCTGCATAAAGAAAAAGCCACAGAAGACCACAACAAAGAAAACAATAATAATACAAAAAGCGTGCCAAAATCTCTCGTTGCAAGCAATCTTAACCCAAATCAAATCTAAAAGGGCAAGAACATCCCATGGAAAACCCAAGCAACCTGCGCCAATCGAAGACGCCAAGTAATCTATTGGCATACAAAAAGCATTGTCATAACACTTTTTCCTCCTTACTCTAGACAAAACCTCTGAAATCAGTCAACATGACAAGAAATGATTCAATCCCTGATTACACATACCCAAGTTTCACCCTAAAGGCCAAAACTCCAAACACTCAATTCCAATTATCCAAATGTAACTGCCCAAAAAGGATAAAAGTAACTACCACAATGCAGATCCTCCAACCAAACGAAAACAGAAATCAAAAGAAACCAAGTTATTAATATCAGCAGGCAATGAATTATTCATCCACAGAGTGTAGATCAAACCTGAACATTGGTAACAAAACGGTTCATTCATTAATATCAAGCCTCAACAGTTACCACTCTATATATCTACTGCCAGGAAGAGAAACAAACTACTGCTCTTATATCAGTTACTAGCAATGTTAATGTCAACAAAAAAAAATGAGAATAAAACAATTCAATCTAATAATTTAAGTTAACCAAAATGCAATTCAAATACGCAAAAAAAAAGGGGTTCTAGTTTTATAATCTCCACATCAAACCACCACCCCCAAGGTTCATGTAAGCCTCTTGTTCAACCTAGATTTGATTCCTAGCAGGAAAAGCAAAAAAAAAAAAAAAAAAANAAAAAAAAAAAAAAAAAACCTTTTTTTTCCCCCATTAAACTCGAGATTAAAACATCTTCACAAACCCATTAAGAAAAAGGTTTCAGCTTTTGCAGAAGTGTGAGTAGCAAGGAATCAATCATCGTACCGAATCGCACTGTATATGATGCGTTTGATTTGGTTTGAGGGGGAGTTACCGAACGAAGGCAAAGGAGCAATTGCGATCGCGTGCCGTACGGTGTAGCTTTAAGCACGGAATTTGAAGACAGAGACAGTGGTGATTGAAGGAATGAAAGGGGGAAAATCGGGACTTTGAAAACCCTAAAACGATGAATTGGGAATTGGGATTTGGAGGAGGGTAATGTGTAGAAGATGATGATAGAAAGCAGAACCAATATGCTATAATCACACCAATTCTATATTCTTCTTGTTCTTCCTTTCTTTTTTATTTTTAAAAAAAAAAATTTGAGAAAAAAATGAAGAACAATAATTATTAGCTCAATATTCAATCAATCATTTTCATTAATCATTTCAATTATAACTCAATAGTAGTAGTTCCTTTGTAGTGGTAGTAATAATTACTACTATAAGTTTCATTTATTGCATTAGGTGTCAATTAATTTGTTAGATTAAAGGTTATTTTATATATTTTGTTTACTCGTGCGTTACACAAAATTATTTTAATATATTATTTGTACGTTTCTTTATAGAATTAGGCTTAGGTGCACCCTATAGTTTGTGATAGTGATGCACCTGGGGTCCATAGTAGACCATGAAATAATGTAACTTGTATTTATGGATTTGGTGGATGAGTTGTCGATGGATTATCACTTTCTCTTATTGTATTATAACAAATTAAAAATCCACTAAATTTGTGGGTCACATAAGAGAACTTTGTTTTGTTGGTTTTAGAAATAAAAAATTGGGGATCTCCACCTCAAACCTCGGGTAGGAAGAATAAATGAAGTGGACTCTGATGGCAGTTGACTCTTATCCTCATCTTCGTCATCTTCAATTTCCCCATCTTGGCCCTCACCTTCACACCAGCTTTGCCTGCAACGGCAACCCACTCTTGCTCTTTATCTCGCTCTTTAATTTCGCCGTCGCGTTGCTCTCTAGCTCCTCGCCGAAGCTCGAGATCGCCGCCTTCAACAACGTAGTGTTCTTCTTGTCGTGATCGAAGGCAGGGACAGTGCCATCGCCAACGTCGATGTCACTGGAAAGGATGGACATCGCGGTGGGATCATAGGAGAATTCGATGTGTTTGTTAGGGTTAGTAACCGTGACGCTAATGGAGAATTTTGAGTTGAGTGTGGAAGACTTGGTGGGGTTGTTGTAGGAGAAGGTGAGGGAGGTGACGGTGAAGTTAGGGTGGTGGGTTCGATAGAGGAGATAGACAACAATACCAGCGGCGCTGATCAAGAGGAGGAGGATGAGGACTATGAGGATACAAAACAACATGTCTAATGAAATTATTTAATTAATTATTAAATTATTAAATTAATTTAATCTTCATCTCCTAACATACAAATGGTGACAAGTAACAAATATGAGCCATTGATCACATTGCATAACAAATGGATGACTATAAGCGACTTTGTCCACGGTACACCATACTTTAACGTTAAGATGTATCATGCACCAATATGATCATGGTTCATTTAAGCTAGCTCCTTATTTATAATAAATTTAAACATATAAAATTAAGTGGCAAAATTTTTATATCATCGCTCTTTGGCCTTTTCGCGTTTACAAAATGTTGCTGGGGCAACATTATATTGTAACTTTAATTCTAATAATTTACTAGTGTAAATTGTCCAGAGTTTTATCTACCAATATATTTTTAAATCATCAAATAATTTATTGCACTTGATGTGTAAAGAAGACGAGAGGGGAATAGACAAAAACATAACAAAAGATGGTGAAAAGGGGAATAATATATGGTGGGTGGAGAAAGTAAGTGTGTGGTGTTGGGACACAGTTTCATGCTTATACGTTGGGCTTAAGCAATCACAAGCTTCCATGTCACGTGAATAGGAAAGGGATGACCCCTGAGGTAAGCTCATAAAATAATTTCTATGTCACGACTATTTGTCACATTCATGTGTCACATAAATTGGTCCATGATATGTATTAAAGCGAATGCCCTATTTGTCCCTTCCCATTTTTAAGAGGGACAAGATAATAGTCTCTTACCATATTAAAAAAAACAACATTAATCCAACAATTAACTCAATTTTTAACTTATCTAAAATGCACACTTACTGGTAACTTATTGAGTTAACTTTGTTAACTCAATCAACATATAAAATGGTGTCATTTTAATGTGCATCTATTTTTATGTCTCTACAGTTCTTGTATCTATGTAATTCACACTACGTTTTCTATGCTGAAATCAAACTTTAAATTAGGGTTATAGTAAAATAACATTATTGTATATTAATGTAGAATTAACAAAGTCAACTCAACGAGTTAATTATCCACATATACATTGTGGACAAGTTAGAGAAAACTGAGAGTTAATTGAGGAACTAATATGTCTTATTTTTGTGTAATAAAGAACTAACGTGTCCACTTCTAAAGAAGAATCCCCTCAAAAATGGCGAGGGAACACAAATGACATTCACTCTAAATATTATATAAAACTCTGGTAATAGATGATTATGATCATAGAATTAACTTATGTTTAATCAAATCTATTGTACTGATTTTACTGTTGAAAACAGACTAATGCTTTTCATTATTATTATTCAATAAAGTTTATTGTAGAAAAACATAGTTACCCCCTTTGTGCTATCAACACGTAGTAGATCACAAGATACACAACTTTGAAAATCACTGGTAAGTATTGTCATTTACCTAATTATATGGGGAAATCCATATGTATAATGTATGCTATATATAAATCAATGGCTCAAAAGCCCCTTTCCCACTAAAAGTGGGACTTCAAACCCCAAAAATGAAAGCATATAATGATGAAAGACTCCAAGTGAATCTTGCAAATGAAATGAAGCAGCAAAATTGAAAGAAGGGAACAACAGCTTGCCACAGTCTCCACAGAAAAGATGCAGCTTCTTCTCTTCAACTTTATTGGTACAACTGGAAAACAAAGGGAGTTTCCACATAATGAGATATGACTCAAGCCAGTTGGAGCCATTTCTGATTCCATGGAAAATCAGCACAACTGTTTGCCTCTCGGAGCGTGCATGTTGAATCTGACCATCGCCTGCCTCAAGGACCCACAAGCTTCTTATATGTTCATTAACATTGCTGATGCTATGAACACTACTTGCCTGAAACCATGCTGCCAAATTTGCTGCTGTAGATGGCCATAAGATCTGCCACCAGGTTGCAAGATATGCAGATGCAGCAAAACAAACTCCTAGGGGCGGCTCGATCAAGTGTGTTTAGTGTAGTGTAAGTTATTCGATGACAACACTATTAGTATACATACAACAGTAGTAGAACAGAGAATGACTCAAAACTTGGGAAAGAAAGAGGAGACACTCGTAGGCATTGTGTAAACTTGAAGTCAAATCCAAAAGTAGTATAGCAAATATAGAAGTAGGATTATTAGAATAATCCATCCTGAAAGATTAAATAACAACATCTAGAGCAATCAAATAGAGGAACATTTTCCAGGAATTTGGCCAATGACCACCAAAAATATATCTCGAGACCAACCTTAATAACCTCAATGTTGAGCAGTTTTGCATTGATTTACTAATCTTTGCAAGCACCAAAGATGTCTTCATCAAATCCCATTTCCTTGGCCACCTTAACAGGTTTAAATAATTTTGAATTCTTGAAAGATCAAATAACAGGTTGCTAGAAGAATGATGGAAGGTTGATGCACACCGAGATTGTTCTTCAAAAGGTTTGATAGTGCATTTTGCAAGAAAATTAACCAACATAATAAAACTATAAATCACATGTGAGTGGTCTTAACTACTTGATTATGGAATTAGCATGCTATAACTCAATGGCTTTAAAAAGAAGCCCTCCTCAAATCCTCCCACAAAAAGTGAAAGCATAGAAAACTGCAAGTCCAACTTAGCAATCAGATTCAACACAAAACTACAACTCCAAAGTCACAAAATTGGAAGTTGAAAGGATAACCAACTAGAATACATCCCGATAATCGATCGAGCCTTCATATACCTTCAGCAGGAGAGGCGCATCTTGCCGAAACCGTTCCACAAATGACTCCAAAAAAGCTTCCTCCCTCATACACATAAATCCCGGAATGCTCAAACTATCTTTGACGAGACCTTTCGATTTCAAGACCTTAATCACGCTGCACCTAGGGACAATCCTCCTCTCCAAGCTGTACCCTAGAGTCGTGGGGAACCTAGCAATGTCCTCCGCTAGCCAGCCCATATCCTTCAACAAGAAACTCATCGCCCTATCGATCCTCTCCTCCGAATACGACATAAAACTCGGATACTTCCTGAACGCTGAAAGAGAAACCTCCCCAGACCAACCCCACTTCTCCAAGGCCTTAATTCTTGACTCCAGCTTTGCCTTATCTACATGCAGGAGCACATGGACGGCGCTAACAAAAGCCACCTTGGACGGATCGAATCCCATTTCCTTCGCCAATTTCACACCTTCCACAAACTTCTCATGCTTCATAAACGCCTGGTTAGGGTAGAACATCACCATTGCGGAGATCGCATCCTGATTCACGCCGCAGAAATCCCTCAAGAACTCAATGTTGGGAACCAAATTGTTCATCACATCACAGACCATGAAAGCCAGCGCGCCACGCTTCAACGCCCTAACAACTTCCAAATCGTTGCGAACAACGCTCCTGAGGACCTTGTACCGAGGCATGAGGCACTTCTCCAAGCTCCTAGCCAGCAGCGATTGGTTATCAAGCGCGATTTTGGGGAGATCAACGGGCGAAACACCGATCGAGGCAAAAAACTTGAGCTTTGGCAAAAGGGTCTTTTCGGCATTGACGAGGAGCAACATGGGTCGCTTCTGGACGTACTTGGCGATCTGGGATTTAGAGAATCCGTAGTTTCTGAGGAGGGTTAAGACCGCGTTTGGCCTCTCGGGGTTTTCGACCCGAACCTTCTGGGAAACGCGCGCTGCGGCTTCGAGGGAGAGGCCACAAGAGGTTACGAGGTAGGAGATCGTGAAGTTGGAATCTTTTGGGAGTTCGATTTGTTGGGTGGAGAACGAATTGGATAAAAGGAGAGCGTGAGTGTGTCGATGAAGAGAGAAATTGAACTGGGGGTTGTTGAAATTTAGGGTTTTGAATTTGAAGGAAGAAAGAGCTAACCTTGAAATGAAGAGATTTTGCATGATTTTATGCTTTTCACACACCGTTTATTCAGAACTCCTGTAGCTTTTCAGGCTCCATGCAGAGTAAGAAGCAGCTGAAGTGAAGAGTTAAAAAGAGGGGAAATGGGCAAGATTCAAAAGAGGTTAGGGTTGGGCCAATTTTGCCCGTTCTTATCTTATATTATTATTATTATTATAATAATAATTAAGACTGAACAGATATTTTAGCACTAATTGAAACCTGCTCTTGTCGTTTTGTAAACCCTCAATATGTAAACTTAAACAAGAAGAATCATCCTCCTCTCTGAGCGCAGAAATGGCGCATCTGAAAGTTCCATTGATAATCGCCATGAAAGGGCACCCTGGCAGCGGAAAGAGCACCCTGGCAAGCGCCATAGCGTCGTCCCTCAGAATCCCTCTCATCGACAAAGACGACATCAAAGACTGCACCCTGCCCCTCCTCCAACAACAACCCTCTCCCTCTCCCCCTTCCCTCCTCAACGACCTCTCATACGACGCCATCTGCCACGTCGCCGCCACCCAGCTCCGCCTCCGCCTCAGCCTCATCCTCGACTCCCCTCTCTCCCGCAGGGACCACCTCCTCCGCCTCCTCCGCCTCGCCGCCCACTTCTCCGCCCGCGTGCTCGTCATCGAGTGCCGCCCATCCGACCCCGCCGAGTGGCGCCGGAGGCTCGAGAGCCGCGCCGGAGGGGGTCACAAGCCTGCCACGTGGCAGGAGATGGAGAAGCTTCTGGAAGGGTACGGGGGGTGCACGGAGTACGACGTGGGGGACGTGCCGAAGATGGTGGTGGACACGACGGCGGATGGCGTGACGTTGGAGGAGATGTGTTCCGCTGCTCTCGAGTTCATACTGTCTCATGCTGCTGCCGCGGAAGGCAAGGGCCAATGAGAGTTAGCCACGTCGGTTTTTTTTTTGTCCTTTTTGCTTATTTTAATGTTTAAAGAATATATTTAGATATATTTGTATGGCCAATATAAAATGTTGTAAGTTCTGTAGATAACTTTTTTTTTCTTTATTTAGAATCTCTCGTGTTTTTTTTTTCCCTCTAGTATTTATAATTATAATTAGAAAAAGAAAACTAATATGAAATCAACACGAAGAATACAACTAAGTACCAATCAAGCTAGTAGGTAAAAAAACAATTCGAGGACAAATTCGCCACACTTCAAGAGATTGTTACCTAATTGTAACATATCGCGAAACCTTTCTTTGTTAGGTGATTTCTTGTATTTACTCCTCATACTTAATTTATTTATTTTTTTAAATAATTTTTATAACTAAATTCATTAATTTTGTTATCATTTTATCAGTTAATATAATATATTAATAGATTATATGATTTAATATAATAAATTAATATTTTTTAATACAATATTTATAGAAAGACGTATTATAAATTCAAATAGTTTCCAAATTTTTAAATTTATTATAAATTGAATCTTTTAATAATTTAAATAATAAAAAATTTATTATAATCACATAAAATATAATATAATAACAAAAATTCATAAATTTAATTATAAAAAATATTAAAAATAAATAAATTAAATAAATTAAATGCCACAAAATATTTATCTAATAGGATAACTAAGAAACAATTCATTATTATTGCTTTGTCCTGTCATCACACCTCTTATATGATTCCTTCTTACCTGTAATTTATATGTTCTGCAATATTCAATGTTCCTTTTAATAAAGTTTTTTTGTGACCTTACCGAAAATCGCTAGAACCTTAAATTGATTCAGAAATCTGATGTGTCTATTTTAAAAAAAGCTGGTTGCCACTGTAAACCTTAAATATTTATAACTAAAATTCTAAATTTCTGATATTCCCTAAACTCTTAAAAATGTTTCCTTTTTTGGTGAATACAATATTTCAATATTCTTTACTCCCATCTTTTCTTTTTCTTTTTTACCCAATGTTCTTATACATGGCGAATTTAGCATAATTGAAACTTCGAAGAAAAGAGTGAAGATATAGATGTTGATATATACATCATCCAATCCAATGCATCATGGGCAAAGTGCATCACATCAAAGTATGAACTGGCATTAAAAGAAGCATTATTTTATAATATTAGAGTGCATAATGACAAAATGAGAAAAACAGGATGAGAGGGAATATAAGAATACCATTTTAGGGAGCCACTAGAGTAGTTAGACCAGTGCCAATGCACGAGAATGTTACATTATTGTTATATTTTTTTGGTTAATGTATATAAATATATACATATATTGATATGAATTAACATTTTAAATAATTTGATTTTATAAATGATAAGTAATAGCATCACAACCATGCCCAAAAAGTCGGATATATTTGTAAAGGTGAACAAAATGTATGATAATTTTATTACTGGAGAATGTTTTTTTAAAATGTATTAACATATTCAACTTATATATTTCTTATATAAAAACTAAAATAGATAACAATGACATTCAGCATTTGTATTTAATTGAAATAATCTTTTACCAGCATCATATGCAATTTTGAGATTAAAAAAAATCAAAGTAAATAATTTAACTTTGTATTCAAAAACAAAAGAAATAATAATAAAGAGAGTACTCCCTTTTAAAATTACATTCTCAAGGACTAACTTTAAATAACAACATGCACGCAAACCCCTTCTAAAATTTTTAATAAAAAACAATAGGAAAAATTCTTAATAGATGCAACAGATTTTAATTAACATACTCAAATCTTTTAGTGAATAAGCAATATTCACAAATATAAAAAAGACGTTTAAAATGTAATAAGTAGAGAATGCTCTATCATGCTATTGTGTTTAATCAAACGATTATTAGCGCTTATTCCAGAGATTTGATGAGATCATTTGTTAGTAAATAAATAATTTTTTAAATTTATAAATTGACTTTTATTCAAATGATTAAAATAAGAGAAAAATTAAATCATCTAAGTTATGCCACCTAAGTGAAAAATCGAATTTTAGAACAATGCATATGATGTCTTGCAATTGCATTACTTTATGTATAAACACATTAAAATAATAATTATTTTATGCTTAGATCTTATGAACATTTTTTCCCCTCTTCCAATCGCATAATTATAATAATTTTAAATGTGACAAGAGAAAACCGAGACAAATTATAAATTTTTTCCGTAAGAAAAAGGGGGGAAAAAGCCAACTGTCATTGATTATTTTCATTTTTATTTCTTTTTGAAGAGGGCATCATTGTTAAGTTAAACCAAGCATTCTGTGTCCGTGTCTTTCCTCTTTCCATTTTATTTGGTCAATGTTTTCCACTTCAAGTCTTCGCTTCAAAAAGACTTTGGAACCATTCTTCATGTTCAATCTCTTGCAGAAAGAAAACCCTCAAACGTGTCATCTCCTTCTTCTTCACTTTTCATGAGTTTCATGTTTTCATTCTCTGAAGCTGTTTCTGCTGAGTTCCATCTTCCATCTTAGCTCAAAGGGTCACTCCTTTATTATCTAACATTTGATTCTTCTTTTTTTTTTCTTTTTTCCCACATCATCTAAGTTATAAAAATTCAATCTTTTTTGTTCTTACTACTCAAAACATTTGATGGGTCATTTAGATTGGCCACAGTAGTCTTCAATTTTTCTTTTATTTCTTGACTTGCAAGTGATTCTTTTGTTGTTAGGGGAAACACTGCCCCCTTCTGCAAATTTTGCCTTTTTCAGCTTTTATTTAGCCATAGAATATATTAATGGATCCTTAAAGGGGGTTCAATTTTTTATATTTATTATTATTATTATTATTATTATTTATTTTTGGGTTCTAAATAAAGCCAAAAACAAATCGTATGAGTCAATTGGAACCTAGTGTAGTTGGGGTTATGGATAGTGCAAATGAAGCATCATCATCCTTGAGCTTTGTATCATCTCATTTATCAAATGGGTCAAGCAACAACCACAACGGCAACATATCTTCCTCCATCAGCATTGAATTTCTGAGCTTGAAAAGGCTCAGTGATAGCTTTGAGAAGCTGCTGATTGATGATGCAAGGTATGATGGCTACAGTGATGCTGAGATTCTTGTTGAAGGGGTCCCTGTGAGGGTCCACAGGTGCATACTGGGCTCGAGGAGCCAGTTTTTCCATGAGCTTTTCAATAAATGGAACGGTGGCGGCGGTTCGGAGGAGAAGAAGCCAAGGTATCTGATGTCAGAATTGGTGCCTTATGGTGTGGTAGGGTATGAGGCCTTCCTTGTTTTCTTGCACTATTTGTACACTGGGAACCTTAAGCCTTCGCCACCAGAAGTGACAACATGTGTTGATGAGACATGTATCCATGATGCTTGCCGCCCTGCCATCGATTATGCTCTGGAACTCATGTATGCCTCTGCCACTTTTCAGATGAAAGAGCTTGTTCTGCTTTTTCAGGTATGGTGTTGTGCTTTCAATTTCCTGTCGTTGATGGTTCTGTTTCCTCTTCCTTTTTTTCTTTCAAATGTCACTTTGGCTGAAGCTGAATAGGGCAAAAGGCGTAACCTAGTTGGGAATTTTCCTTATAGAGACTAGGATTTTTTATTAGACTGAGCGTACTAGTTGTTGATTTTTTTTGTTTTCTTAATTCATAGTCTTCTCTATCCATCTAAAGTTACATACTAGCAGATATGATATCTCCCAAAGTTTATGTAGGACTAACAATAGATTAACATTATTCTCATTCTTTACCAAATTTCAAGTTTGGAATGTGTTTGTGTGTGGTTTCAACTCTCAAGTGAATCAAATTTGACATGGCTATGCATTGCATCTGAGACGTGTGAAATCTAGGTCGTTTTTTCGGCACAGCTTTTAACTTCTGACATATTTATTTCTCATATGTTACTGGCTGAACTTACTACAAATTGGCAAATTCCCTCTATAAGGCCTGATACTTTAATCTTTATAAGGAGATCTCTTTCCTTACCTTTTTGCTTTGGGATAGGCTTGTTTATTTGTCTAGTGGGACGAGACTTAGTTCTTATTGTTGTTGTTGATGTTTGCAAGGGCCATCCTAGATAAACTTGTGGAGGGACTGAATGAATGGCTCTATTGTATTGTGACATTCCTTTTTGAGGATATCATGCAGTCGAATATTGGCTTCTCACTTAAATACATTCTTCTTTTATCATCCAAATGAAGAAAAGCTTCACTGTTTGCAAAACTAATCTAATGTAAACATCTTTTCAACATCGATGCAGCGGCGCCTTCTAAACTTTGTTGAGAAAGCTGTGGTGGAAGATGTGATTCCTATCCTCATGGCTGCCTTCCACTGCCAACTAAAAGAGCTTCTCTCACAATGCACTAAGAGAGTAGCAAGTTCTGACCTTGACAGCACCTCTCTGGAGAAAGAGCTCCCTCAAGAAGTTGCGGCCGAGATCAAATCGCTCCGAGCCCAATCCGCGCCGGAATCCACGCCCGAAGCAATGGAAGTGGAGCTTCTGAATGACAAGAACATCAGGAGGATCCACAAGGCAATGGACTCTGATGATGTTGAGCTGCTGAAGCTTCTTCTGGAGGAGTCTAGTGTCACGCTAGATGACGCTTATGCCCTTCACTACGCCTGTGCCTATAGCGACTCTAAGGTTGTTCAAGAGGTTCTTAATCTATGCTTGGCCGATATTAACCTCAAAAATCCAAGAGGGTGCACTGTTCTTCATCTGGCTGCAAGGAGAAAGGATCCATCCATTTTGGTGGCGCTGCTGAAGAAAGGGGCATGTGCATCGAATACTAATCCTGATGGACAAACTGCTCTCGCAATCTGCCGGAGGCTGACGAGGCGAAAGGATTATCACGAGAAGACGGTGCAGGGAAAGGAATCTAACAAGGACAGGCTATGTGTTGATGTCCTCGAGAGAGAGATGAGGAGGAATTCTATGTCGGTGAATATGTCCTGTTCGTCACACTCGACTGCTGATGATTTGCATATGAAACTGGATTACCTTGAGAATAGAGGTAGAGCTTTTACTTTTTCTGTGTCACATTCTTTCAATGACTATTAGTAGCATGCTTAGAGTCAAGTTTGCAGTTTGCGCCTATAATTGAAGCGTCTAAACTGAGTTTCAATTCATTTTGACACATTTGGCATTATATTTTAACGTTATTTCTAATCTTAAATCATGATTTGAGCAGATATGGAAAAAAAGTTCCTTTTCAGTTGGTTTGGACCTTACTAGTTATCATTTGACTTTAGCGATGTGCACGCATAAGAATTGCTTCAAAACAATGCTTGTATGAGACATGCTTTTGGAAGCATATGGGCATGGAAATAACATTTTTTATTTGTTATGTTGCAGTTGCATTTGCTAGGCTGTTTTTTCCTGCTGAGGCGAGAGTAGCCATTGAGAATGCTGAGGCGGATTCAACATCGCTGTTGAATCTTAAAGAAGTAGACCAGACTGAGAGTCCCGTGGTTCGAACCAGAAAACTGCAGTTAAGGTTGCAAGCCCTTATAAAAACAGGTATGCCTACAGAGAGTGTTACAAATAGCTTCCTTATGGATGTTACTTGTTCTATTAACTTAGTTCTCCTGAAGTTCAAGAAGTTGCAATTTAGAGTTTAATGGTTGGGATGATTTAGATTTTAATGGTTTTGAATGTAAACATGATTTATAATATGACACTAGATCTATGTAGGTGACACCACCTAGTGAGGCAAGGTTTAGTTGTTGTTATTGATGTTTCAATATCACTTTGCTGCATTGCTTTCTAATATTTAGCTTTGCAACTTTTCTTCAATTTCTTTGTCCTTTTGTAGTTTGAGAATCACAGGATTTTTATAAGTCCCAGGCTGTAGAGAAATGAAAAATTATGTCATCCCTTTGATTGTTATGTGAAAAATTAACACACCAACACAAAATGCAGAATATGAACATCATGAAAACATGGCCGAAAATGTGAATTTGGTGCAACTAAGAATTATAGAGGAAAAAAAAGCAAGGTGGTTTCATGATTTTAATAAAAATTCTTTTTGAATTTGTGTATCAGTCGAGAATGGCAGGCGCTTCTTCCCCCATTGCTCTGAGGTTCTTGATAACTTCCTGGAGGACGACATGCCGGATGTTTTCTTCCTAGACAAGGGCACAGAAGAAGAGCAGAAAATCAAGAAGGCGCGGTTCATGGAACTCAAGGATGATGTGCAGAAGGCATTCCACAAGGACATGGCTGAAAACAACAACCGCCACCATTCCGGCTTCTCATCCTCGGTGTCCTCCTCTTCATCATCGTCTCTGAGGGGAGGCCTAAGCCATAGACGGAGGAAAAAGTGAAAAGGTCCATGTCCTTCTTCTAGAGATGGCTGCTATAAGAAGTTTTGATATTTTTGTAGTATTGAAATTGCAAGGATATATATAGCAACTACTGTACTATATTTTTCCAATAAGATACAATGTTACCTTAGGGATCTTACGTTGAAGATGGAAAAATAAGCTGGCTAACAGCGTATTTTGTTCCTTCAAAATAGGTGTATCGTGTGATATATATCAGATGAACCATTTCCTTATGGCGCACAAATTTTCATGGTTTGGTTCTTGCTATCCCATGTTGAGAATGCAAATTTTTGGGAGTAAATATGTAAATTTGTCTCCAATGTTAGTAAGCTCGATCAAGTCCGTCTTCAAACTATGAAAAATATTAAATTTGTCTTTAAGATTGTCAAAAGTCGATCAATTTAGTTCTTGAGAGAGACTAACTTACCAATGTTAAAGGACTAATATGATCTACTTTTAACAATTTCAAGAATGAATTTAGTACATTTCATAATTTGAGGATGAACTTGATTAATACTTGTGAGAATAAATTTAAAGGTTTACTCAAATTTTTAGCTTTAGTGTTCATTGAAATCAACACAAGATTTGTTTCGTTTGCACGCATGAGATTTATATATTTTTTTTTTCTTCATTTTGTCAAAAGCAGCAGACATAAAGCCTTAAAGTATTCAATAGATCTGTTCACTATATAAAACTCATTAAAGATTAAATAAGATTCAATACTCAATACTCAATACTCAAGAGTTCAAGTGGGATCCACCTTATCTAAATGTATAATGTCCATCTAATAATTTCTCTAGTTTTAAGCTTTTTCAATTACCAACAGGCAAAAGCTGCTTGTTGAGTGTGGATTGCCATGAGAAAAAAGGACAAAACAGAATCTATTTGGCAAGAGACAAAGGGAGGAAAAACCAAAACCACATACACAGACACATATAAAGAAAAAGTGACATAACAAACAAAAACCTTATTATGAGTGGCAATACTTAGAACACTTTTTTCTTTATAGGTCCAAGCTTCAAACACACCTTAGTCACATACCTTTTTCTTCACTTATTAGTGACAAGAAAAAGGATAGCATGGTAGGACAAAGTCAATATTAAGAATTTTTTTTTTTTTTTGCAAAAATTCAATATTTTCTTAACTGTTTTATTCTAATAATTTCATATCAAATATTTCCCAGATAAAGATAAGTTAATCACAAAATATCACATGCAACTTTTGGAATATTTATCAAATTAAACCTTTTTTCCTTTCAATTTTTTCAAAAAACTATTGATTACTAATTGTTGTATATGTGTGTCACATAGGGAGAAGGACATAGAGGGGTAAGAGCAGTGTCAATAGTTACTTGAAAAATGATTACATGAATTGGTTGCTCACAGGGTGCATGATAGAAAGCACCCGCTTTTTGATATTCTTCCTTGAGATGTACACAATTTTAACTCAAGTATATACGCATTGTAGCTATCTAAACGAGTAAATCTTCAAATTCGTCTCTAAGGTTGACAACACCAGTTAACTTTGCCCTCAAGCTATGGAAAGTATCAAAATCGTCCATAAGGTTGTCAAAAGTCAATCAACTTAGTCTCTAGGAGTGAATAACTTGATTGATGCTAAAAGACTAATTTGATCGACTTTTGGTAACGTTATAGATAGAATTTGGTACTTTTCATAGCTTGCAACAAACTTAACTGATATTGTCAACTTTGGGAACGAATTTGAAGGTTTACTCCTGTCTAAACTCTAGTGAACACAAATTTTCAAACCAAAAATACTTGTAGATCATGGAAGTACATTGTAGTATTCATCTCATGACCAATTTTGCTAACTTCTTAGGACCTAAAAATGCCATGGCATAAGCAGTAGGTAGTGATAGCAGCTTCTTTGCTTTCCCTACATAAGCCCTTTTTGTGAAGTTATTATAATCATTGGCTTCAATTGCATCTAATATCTGCCTATACAACAACAATGATGCCCACACTGGCCATCTGCTAGCTGAATTGAGCTCTGCAACCCCCTTCTCTGCCTCATCAAAGAATATCCTTGCCCTTTGTATTTGTACCTTCATGAAATTCCTCCACTTGTCTGTGACTTTGCCGCGGAAAATGTCATCTTCTGATAGGCCAGCCTGTGCCAACTCATCTTGTGGTAGGTATATTCTTCCTCTTCTAGCACTACAATTTATGAGGAACACCAAGTATTTAGATCAAATATAGTTTCAATAATTTGCACAATTGAAGAATTAGATGTCATTCTAGGCCATAGAAAATTGCTCCAGTAACCCCTGGCATTACAGGTAAAGTTCGTTTAGGGTTACAGTTTACTTCCATAGTGATGAACTACCTCTTAGTGTTATCTTAGCTAATTCGAAGATAAGTAACTTAGTATAAGGTTTAGGGTTTTGATAAAGTGTGTTTAGGGTTCTAGTTCACTTCCACAATGACCAACCACTTTTAAGTGTTATCACGGCCACTTCAAAGCTAAATAACTTAATTTAGGGTTTAGGGTAAAGTTTGTTTAGGATTACAGTTGACTTTCACGGTGACCAACCACTTTGATTATGTGTTATCTAAGTCAATTTAAAGATAAATAACTTAGTACCTAAATTTATTAACTATTTTTGGGATGCTGTTAATGTCATTATGTTATTAGTTTTTCACTTATGTGGTGTTTGGAGTATTTAAAGGAACCTTACTCTTCTCCAACATCTCTGAGTATGTTGGTAAGTTGATTTGCAATGCCTAGTGCCAATGCAGCATTGTAGATGCTCTCTGTTGAAGCCCTTGACTCTGGTGCTATCCCCATAACTGGGACACTCATGAGGCCAACTGTCCCAGCAACATAGTAGCAGTAAAGGTAGAGCTCATCAAAGTTGTTGTATCTTGATTTTCTCAGGTCCATCCTCATCCCTTCTATCATGTCCTTAAAGGGCTATTCAAAGAGACAACAAAAAAGGGGCAATTCAATGTCAATAAGATCAGCTTTGGCACATAATAATTAAAATTCAAGTGTTCTTTTTATGCCCTTTATGTTTGAGACTAGTTTCATTAGTTTGTGTTGTTAGAATTTGTATTCTTTTCTATAACATGACCAATTTCGTTATGGTCTCTAATTCTAACAAACAAGTTATCTGATAAATGATAAGTAACTACACATCCAGAAAAATATAGTGAGAATCTTTGACGAAAATCATGATAGTTATTAGATGAAATTGAGTGATACGGGTTTGAAATCATTTGTCACAATCCTTTTGGTTCCCCTCCCTGTCCCTCACTCAATGTGTTGACAAATATACCATCAGGCAATGCACCACTCGAAACCAACCTTTGATAAAAAGTATTTGTAACATACACATGGCAATCTTTTATTGGTGGACAAGAAATGAGACACATAATACAAACGAACGAATACTTTTTGATATACACATGACAATCTTTTATTATTGGTGGCAGGAAATGAGACAAACACAAACAAATAAATTCTTTTTGAGTGGTACGACTCACTCAATTACCTAACAGTCGATAGTCGATAAACACATCACGTTATTCTGACAAAGTTTACAACTCTTGACATTTTTTCTTAAATGATAGTAGGCTAAAGTATAGATTAGGTCATGTAAAAGTATACCTGAATATCAACAGGATACCTAGAGACAGTGTCTGAGAGGGCAGCATCATACATATCATAAGGTCTACCATTGAAGACATCACTTAACCTTTGCTCCCACCTGTCCAATGCTGTTGGGGTTATATGTGCAGCATTTGGTCCATCCACTAGCTCATCAGTTCTTCTGCACCACACTGCAACAATCCACATTCACTTTCGTAATCAATTAATTATATTCCAAAAATTAACTAATTGAGAGGGTGATCAACACACATATGCATACCATAAATTGCCCATATGGCTTTTCTCCTCTCTTGGGTCATCAATTGTGTGCCTATTAAAATTTACAATTCAAGAAGATTAGTCAAGTCAACAACAGCATAACACTACTAAGATGTAGTCCCTGCAGTTGGCAGCACCACCAGTTGTATTAGTCTTCGAACTATGAAAATATATCCATTGGTCTCTAAGGTTGTCAAAAGTCGATCAAATTAGTTCTTAAGAGGGATTAACTTGATCGACGACCGAAGAACTAATTGATAATAAACAAAAGCTGAAGTGTCAAATTATGAACAAAAGCAAAACTTATTTCGACCAAATTAGTCCCTGACAGAGACTAACTTCACTGATGCTAAAGGAATAATTTGATCATGAGCAAAAGATGAAGTGTCAAAATATTAACAAAAGCAAAACTTATTTCAATCAAATTAATCCTTGAGGGGAACCAACTTGACTGAAGCCGAAGGACTAATTTGATCATGAACAAAAGCTGAAGTGTCAAATTACCAACAAAAGCAAAACCATTTTTTTTTCCTTCTAATGAACATTCAAATAAAAGCATCAAATCTTCATTTGAAGCTGATGGAGAATGAATGAGAAAAAAGCCAATCAATACACCAAAAGAGAGCAAGTTACATACCAAGGTAAAAAGTCTTGGCATACTCAGCACAAACTTCACCACACCTATCATAAGCTGCATTCAACACGTCCAAGTTGTTGCTGAAATCACCCTCAATGGCCTTATCCTCCAGGTGAAGAATTACCCTTTTACCCCTGCCTTGTTCCTTGACAAGAGCTGCTTGCTTCATCACAACCTCATAGACCCTCTCCTCTGATGACCTTGATGGCACTGCTGTAGCCACTGCACTTGTTGTGAATCTGATTTTAGAGAACACTTTAACATAGCTCCTTATAATTTGAGTTCTTCCACTAGTACTAGTAATACTAGTACTAGTTCTACATGATGCAAGATTCACCAATGAGTTTGTGGTGATCTCTTTGGTTCCACAATTCAATCCAAGAACAACACAAGACATCTCAATAACAAGGCAATCAAATTAATTTCCCCTCTAGTGAAAGTGAATATATATGCTATTGTGTTAAGGTTATGTATTGCAAGTTTTATGAATTGTTAATTTTTTTTTCTTTCTGAAGGTATATAGAGAGGGGAAATTTTTGTGATTGCAATTTGCAAAGGCTATGTCTATGCTAAGCTGTACCTTAGCTAAACACATGTAAATGTATGGACAGTGGTGTAGCAATCCCTGAATTTCATTAACTTGTTTGTTTTTATTCTAAGACAACACACACTCTCTCTGTCTCTCTGTCTCTCTCACACACATACAATTTGGGCAGAATTTTTTATTTTTTTCTTTACATATTGATTCAGAAAAAGAGCTACCCTGTATCTGTATGTGGTCCAAACTTCTGTTTTTTTTTCCGGCATACTTGACACTTGTAGAAGAAAATTATTTGGTAAGCAAGAAATTCTTATATACTTTTAGAACAAATTTTTTTATTTTTTTAAATTAGAAACTTAATCAGGGCAAATAAAGAGGTTTATTCTAAGAGAATGTAAGAATTTTTTTACTTAGCTACGAGTTTGATTAGACTTGGTGATTGGTATAATTATTAATTTACAAAAAATTTAAAGTAAAATAAAAAGGTTCTATTCTATGAAATAAGGGGGGGAAAATTAAAATCCGTAGGATTAGCACTAAGAAGATTTGATCCCCTATAATGAGATAGTAGCATCTTAGATCTATATATAATAATAATGAGGTTAATTAATGAGACAGCAACGAACATTTGCATATGATTAAGGTTGCGTATCCTCGAACAAATGAACTCAGGCTATAATTATTGAAATAAAAGGAATATTATTTGCAGGCTTATTTTATTTCAATTGTAACTGTTTTGACTAAAACACTACCTAAGTCAAATGTATTAATTAGCCCCTCAAATTACATGGTTATTTAGGTTTTTTTTTAACTTTTTTAGTTTAAATTTAGAAATTCAATTTTTAAAAATTAAAGTTAGAAAAATTATGTGACCAAATATAAATATGACCAAACATAAATTAAGGTCACATTATGATTGTAATTTTTTATGATGAGAGGTATAGTACTCTCAGGGGCATCATAGAATCCACCCAATTAAAATTTATGTAAAAATGTATATATTATTAGAGTTTAATTTTTATACACTGACAGTGTAAAGTTTTTTATATTGTCATTCAATAAGATTTTTTGATATATATAACTTTTTGAAGGAGTGAGGGAAAAAGTTAATCATTTACACTAATGCGATAAAATTTTATTGGTTAATAGTGTAAAAATACACTATTAGTGAATAAAAATTAAATTCATGTTATTATAACAAATATTTCGTGCTTTATATACATGCATGCATGTAAAATTAATTAACCCTATAGTAATATGTATTCTAGACTTTTGTATCTCTTTGAGCGTGTGCTTGAAAGAGAGTATGCGTGTGTCAATGGCTACCATGCACCTCCTTACCTTTTTTGCATATTATAAATAAAACCATAAAATTGAATCATAAAACGTGGGGCACCAAGAAATCACAGAGTATTCGACGCTTAAATTCTTGTTTCTCCCCACGTGACACTTCTTGTTTTCTTATACTAAGTACTATATACGACGGCTAATAAGTCAAATTTCCGAAACACACATCACGTGCACTTTTAATGTTCGTCCACTTGGTGGAGCTTGCTCCTATAAACGTATGTTAGTGATCCATGCTACTAACTCGTGGCGGAAATTGAGCTAAACCTAAGAAGCAGCAGGCGTTTGTGTGGGGCTATGATGATGTTCTTTTATAACCACAGCCTTTATGCCAATTCAGATATACTAAATATTCTATGACAAAAATATGGTAATTTTTTTTTTATTATGCAGCAAATAGTTTTATCTCACTTATCAGTCTTTCGCTCATATATTTCACACATTTTCTATAGTTAACAGTAAAACTAAAATTGGAATGCTTGCGTGTTGCATATAAAACATTTGAATAATTACATTTACACTCCCATGTTACATGTAAAAGAAAAATTATAACTCTCAAAAGTCGCTAATTATATTTAGGATTAAATTTTAAAATGTATACTTATTATATATAAAGATGATATTAAAAGTAATTAATTTTTTTTCCTTTCTTAACTCTATTTAATTATTTTTTCAAGTCCACTAATTTTTTTTTTCAAATCAATTATTAGTTGTTTATATATGTGTGTGTACGAGTGTATTTATTTTGTCTATTCAACTCATTAACCCATTACATCTTAATAACACTAACCCAATGACATTATTTTTTTTATTAAATTAATTCTTAATTAGTAATACTTGTTACAGGGAAACTCGGATCTCGTACATTTGAGATGACCCAAGAGTATAACGTTCAACCTAGTGATCATGAAGCTTAGGGAGTAATGAGTCAATATTCATCACTCGTGTAATCGTCAGAGAACACGTAACTAGTACAACTACTATTGGATGTTATAAACACACAATTGTGGACCACATAAGTGTGTTCTACCAGGATAACGGTTTCAATTACAAATTACCTCAACAGACAAAATCTCAATCACCTCTTACAGTATATATACATGGACTTGTTTATGCTCAGGTACATGGTATTTATCTATTATTCACCTAATAATTACTCACAAATTGACTTAGGCATCGAAGCGTCTTCTGCAGGTACCACCACCGCCATCGAAGGCTATTATCCACCACTATGTTCACCACGTTTAAGCTTTTAGAATCAACCCGAGGTCCAAGTTACATGAAAGGTCTTGATATTGTTCGGTTTTTTAATAACATTGGCGTCGTGTGTGTGGACAATTAATTGTTAAAAACAACAATTGTCTTTCCTTATTTTCTTTTCATAAGAGATGGTGAATACGAAAAATTGCAATTCCAGAATCCGTGACAATAGACTTCCCACTCCATCTGATGGTCTAATTGCTACGAATTATGGAACTAATCTTGAAAGACACCTCCTAGGCGTCCAGATCAGAGACTACGAGTGTTAACTTACCTTGCTAAACCAATTGCACAACATCAGCGAGTGGACCCTCTTCAAACAATGGAAGTCCTTTGAGATCTGTGAAATATGGTTCATGAGCAACAACAGAGAATCAATGCGTTGGAGTCGAGCAGGTAGGAAAGATCATACCACCCTTCTCCAAACATAATGACCCGAGAAGGGCCTCCATTGATGTGAAGAGGTAACAATCTCCGACATCATCTAAATCAACAAAGACGAGAACGAGACTTAATTCAACATCAGGATGGTGATACACAAAGGTATGTCAATTGGTAAGAATGCAAAAGAGAGTATCTAACTAAATGTAGGGGATTCCGAACACATGATCATTCACACAGACCAAGAATGATGGGAATGGAGGAATTCAGAGATGAATCTCATTCCTTGATTCTTTCCCTTCCCTGGAATAGGCGAGGAACCTCTATTGAATCCCAAGGTTCATCAAAACCCCAAGAAGGGATCAAGAGAAATAGAGGGAACGAGAATAATGTGCCCCATAGAAACAAGCATATTTGAGTTGAAAATGATAGTCCTTCTCGGACTTCGTATTCCAAGTGTCATTACCACCACATTTTATGGCTTCACAAATGACCTAACTTTATGACAAAACTACTAATCCTCAGGCCCATCTAACAACATTCAAACACAAGACATATTTGGTAGGCATGTCAGATCCAATCAAATGTCAGGCTTTTCTGCCATCCTTAACTGGACCTACTAAGAGGTGATTTTTTACCTTACCTATGAAATCTATTAACTTCTTTGATGACATTGTTGAGCTATTTTTAGATAAATTTGCAACTAGTAAAAGAGAACCTCGCACTTTCTTTGAATTGTCATTTATACGACAAAAATGTGAATCCCTGCGTGCTTATCTTTATAGGTTTAATAAGGAATTCCAACAAGTTGACGAGTTGAATAATGCTGAGGCTAAGCTCATTTTGCAGAAAGGCTTAAAATAAGGAGAATTTGCTAGATCCCTCATAAGGAGACCTCTAAAATTAGTACAATAACTTATTCCGAGGGCTGATGAGTATATTAGTCGAGTACATTTGCAGCTAGAGAACCCAAAATACAAAGGGAAAAGGGAAATTTTGTGAAGAATAAGAGGATTCGGAATCCAATGTGGAAGAAAGGAGGAATCCACGCAACACCCGTCAACCCGAGGTACAACAAGTGAATCCTCCAGAAAGAAAAAACCTAATAACTATAATAGCTAATACCATATCGGATGAATTTTCTAGTGGAGGAATATTTCAAAATGCGAGAAAGAAACATCTTAAAGAGATAATGAGAATCTCGTTTGAGTGTTACACTCCGAGAAAGCCTTTAGGGATGCCAGTCATCTCTTTTTCAAGTGATGATGAAGTAGGAATAATTCCAGGACATGATGATCCCATGGTAATTATGACCACAGTAGCAAATGCAAATTTGAAGAGAGTATTTATTGACCAGGGGAGTTCTACATATATCTTACACCAAGATGCTTTTGATAAATTGAGATTAAAGGAATTAGATTTGTTTTCCCATGAAGCAGATTTGGTAGGATTCTTGGGATTATGTGTATGACCTGAGTGATATATTATATTGTTTGTCACTTTCAAAAACATACCTCCGTTTCATACGATTGAAGTTGAATTTCTAGTGGTAGATTACACTTCAGCCTACTATGCTATCATCGAATACCTACACTAAATAGGTTGGGTGCGGTAATTTCAACCGTTTGTTTAGCAATGAAATTTCCTTCAAATAAGGGGGATATCATTTGTGTCAAAGATGATTAGGTGGAGTGTCAGAGAGCATACAATACTAGTCTTGATATCTTAGGAAAGCGAAAAGTGACAAATCTCAAACAAAGTCTGCCAGACATGTTGGGAATGTTCAAGATAGATCAAATGTTCAAGATAGACCCTTAGAAGAAAGACCTCAACCTCAAAGGAAGCTAGAAGAAGTGCAAATTGGATCAAAAGGGAAGACTACAAGGATGAATCATAATCTCTCGCTATTAACCGAATCCAAGTTAATTGAATTACTTTTGAAAAATGCTGATTTATTTGTTTGATCTGCATCTGATATTCTTGGAATAGATACTGGATTTGTATGCCATAGGCTAGCTATACAAGCTAGAGTTAGGCTTGTAATACAAAAGAGAAGAAAATGTGTCTAGAAAGGAAACAAGTAGTACAAGAACAAGTAAGCAATTTGTTAGAGGCTGGGTTCATTGAGGATACAATACCTGACATGGCTTTTTAATGTAGTGATGGTTCCAAAGCCAAATGGAAAATGAAGAATGTGTGTTGATTAAATAGATCTAAACAATGTCTGTCCAAAAGATGCTTCTTCAAGGTATAGGTTCCTATCTTTCATGGATGCATATTCAGGGTGCAATCAAATCTGTAAGCATCCCGAAGATGCTAAGAAGACAACATTTTTAATCCTTGAGGCAAACTGTTACTACAAAATGATACCTCTTGGGTTAAAGAATGCTGGTGAAATGTACCCGAGATCGATGAATGAGGTTTGTTGAGATCTCATTGGGAAGACAATGGAAGTCTATGTAGATGATATGTTGGTAAAGAGTTGTGCAGAAGAACAGATAATATAGGATTTGGAAGGAGTATTTCAATGTTTAAGACAAAAAAAAAAATAAGACTTAACCCAAAAAAAAATGTGCATTTACCATGCCTGCAAGAAAATTTTTATGTTTTACGGTGACAAGGTGAGGCATTGAAGCCAACCCAGATCAATGCAAAGCAATACTTGAAATGAAGAATTTGACAATTGTAAAAGAAGTGAAACAGTTGACTGGAAGACTTGAAGCCTTAGCCCAATTCCTAGAAACCTGATCAGCTTGAAAAACTATTTGTTTCTTTACGCTGTTAAAAAAAACGTAAAATTCAAGTGGAATGAAGTTTGTGAAGCAGCATTTCAAGATTTGAACACATATATGCCATTTTCTCTTGTATTTACAAGACCACAACTTGAAGAAGCTCTGATTCTATACATATTTGTAAGAGAAGCAACAATAGGAGTCGTACTTGTTTGAGAATTGGCTGAAGGGCAAAGTCCGATTTACTTTGTAAGTTGAGTGTTGCAGGAAGGCGAGTTAAGATATCAGAAGATCAAGAAAGCTGCCATTGCTGTGGTGATTGCATTTTGAGAGTTAAGATAATATTTCCAAGTTAATTCTATCATTCTGCACACTAATCTTCCAATATATCAAATTATGTACAAGCCTGATTTAGCAAGTTAAATGGTAACAAAGGTCATTGAACTCTCAGACATTCCACCAATGTTGTCCAAGGCTACCATCCACTACCATATTCACTGCCTTCAAGCTTTTAGAACCAACTCAAGGTCTGAGTTATAAGCGATGTCTCGATACTGTCCGATTTTCCTATAAATTGACTAAAAAATTATACATGTATTATAATTAATCACGATTAGTCTAATACTTGACAGACACACATATTCCGCTACATTATATAATCCTTCAATGTCCAATTATAATCTTACATTTCACTAACATTAATTTGATCATTTCCTTAATTTGTGACCATAATGAGTGATTATAGTATAGCAAAAACTCAACCATGCTACTAGTTGCACAAATGGCATGTGGACACTTCAACTTTTAATAGGGATGTCGTCATGGTGCATTTACATTCCTCGAGAAGGTTTCGTTTTCTTCAGATTTTGTTGTGCTAATTCTTTTAAGCATTTATGAGGCATGGAATTCAGCGTTAGTTTGTTTAGATTTTGAAATGTCGTGTCACAATTCTCTTATAAAATTGAGGTGGTATTATTCTTTCTTTGTCAAAGCCTCCTTTCATTCACTTTTGAAACACTAATCCTCAAAAGAAAGGACATTTTGGCCTTTCATGTATCCCCCAATTTTGTGGTGAATGTATGTGGCCAACTACTTGATCAAGGAATGGCCACATGAACCCATTTTGAGCCAACAAATCAGTTTCATCAATCATCATGCAGGCTCATTTTATTAATTAGTGATTTGAAAAAGAAAAATATATTGAATATAATATATATATATATATATATAT
>QANU01018700.1:0-28750 GCA_003254905.1 Nissolia schottii
TCTCCCTTGAGTTTCACCTTTAATTCTGTTAATAACACATGCAAGCTTGTTTTTATCATGCCTCCTATTCTATTCTTACATATAGTTTCGTAAAAATCATAATAACCAAACAATTCACATGCAGTCCAATTTAGACATATTTCATAATATATTAGTAATACCTGAGCTCATCAACAAGGATCTAGCTAAGGTTTACCCACAATTATTTAGCAAGCAATTTAGTTCTTGATTAAACATGCAATCTAATGACATGCAAGTTAGGTTCTAACAATTAATCTTATGCTCATTATTTTCTATTTCTCATAACATATAAACTTATTCAAACTCATACTTGGTTACCCAAAATCATTTAGCAAGCAATTTAGTTTATGGATCAAAGAACAATTCTATTAAAATTCAATCATCAATCAGGCAAGGATTTAACACACATGCAAGTATGCTTTAACCACACAAATGAAGTCTAGGACCATTCAAGGATGGTCTAGACAGAATTTACCCACTTGTAGCTAATTCGGTGGGGAAGGTTTTGGCTCTTGTATGGTGACCTCTTGAAGGGTCCCGGGAAGCAAATCAAGTATGCCACTCGGTTCCTTTTGTGGTGGAAGTGATAAGGGAATTATTTAATTTCCCTTGAGCCGATGAGAGGTGATCTTTGGTGGCCTAGGAGAATTTGGAGCTAAATCCTTGAGAGTGGACAGGGGTGAGGGTGCTTGGTGGCCACGGGAAAGCTGAGTTCTTTTGGTGGGCAAGTGTTTAGAAATTTTTCCTTATAGGATTGAGGGCTGCTTCTTCGTAACTTTTGTTTTTGCACGAGAAGGAATTACAATGGCAAAGAGAGGAACTTGGGTTTTGGTGAGATGGAGCTGAGTGCTTTGATGAGGTGAGGCCGTGGTCCTTGGGAGGAAGGGCTTTCAGCTTGGCTGATGCTGGATTGCTTTAGTTTTATATGTATATATAGGAAATGATGGAAAAAGAAAATGAGAGAAATTATGGTAACAAAGCTTCGGTTGCTGAGCATGGATTTCCCAAGGCTTTGGCAATAATTTACAAGGAAATGGCCTTTGAAAAATTACAAGGCTGCATTGCTATACATAGGTGGAAGGCACGCAAGTGTTTCCTTGTCTAATGCAAACAGCTGGCCGTGCAATGTGTCACCATGCATGGCCTTTGGTGACTTGTGCACTTGCTTGTCCTTGATTCAAGACATGTGCTTTTGGTCATGTGAGCAGATTTTGTGCTGTATGTTCTTGACCGTGGGTTTATGTGTGTTTTGTCTCTTTAATTTTTCATGTGTGTGTGGCGACGTGTGTCGCCATACATGTGTGCTAATTAAACGGGTGTCCTATAAAATTTAACTAGAGCAAGGACATCATCTAATAATTTTTCTAATGAGGAATTTAAATTAATTAAGGATACTCTTGAGTCAACTGTTATAAAAGTGTGTCTTAATGTTACCTTTGACACATGGTTTAAATTTTGACGAGGAATGATAATTAACTTTGGGACTCGCGGGACTACGTCAGAAGCCCAAATTATTATTCGGGTGCTTCACAACTAGGAGAATGACCCTGACTTGAGAAAAAGATACTTAACGTGTTGTCCTAAAAATTTATTTTATATTGCAATATTCTAGTAATATTATTCATATTTTATATCCATTATTTTCTACAATATTTTATTATAATTTATATTATACTTTTTCGTTTACAAGAGTTGTTTGTTTAATACTTATGCAATAAGATAATTTAGCTATTATATTTTTTCATTAAATATTAATCATATTTTCCAACTATTACGCCCAATTGTTATATGTGTGTTGTTCAACTCTTCCATCTATACTTGTATTATGTATTACTGATCTTTAATTTATCATCGTACTAATTTCAGCGTTATCCTTATAAAATATTTTCACCATAATTATACATTATTATACATACATATATTATCTCGTTTATTTAGTGACCTTCTTTTATACTATTTTGTATGCTTTATTTTGTAATTGCTTTATGTTTGCATTTTATAGTGCACCAAGCTTTACAATTATAGTTATAAGAATTTTATGAACATTAGAATACTAAGAAATAGCTGCGTTGGATTATAATTCTAAACTGGAATTTTAGTACATACAGTCTTTCCACTAGTTAATTATTTTACTTGCTTGTTTACAGTAAGGTTGTAATATTTATAGTTTTCTTATTGTGTTATTTACTTACTTATTTTTACATGCTAATGTTCTAATCAATATTTGCCTTGATCATGCTTTCAACCTTTCTAAGTTTTATAATTAGAAAATAATTGCTTGACATAATAATCATATATACTTGTTATCTAAGAATCATAAATATAATATTATTATAGTATTAAGATACCCCTAGATAATAACTTTTGTATATTAATAATACAGCTATGCATATGATTTATATAATATTCATTAAATATTTTCATTGCTGTGGTTATACACTCTTATCACTACGTATATAATATCTAGTAGTAATTATTATTTTCACTTATTTTCTTCATATGTGTTCTATATAGTACGAAATTATAGTATATATATCAGTGCTATTTCAATTGCTTTTGGTAGGATAATAATCTTATATACCTTATTATTGACAATTATATATTGTTTTCATGACTTAACATAACACGTTTTACTACTTTATTATTAAAATAAATATTCAAGAATACATTTTACCCCTTAGATCTCCATAATAATTCTCTTAGTATTATTCAAAGGTTAAGACATGAGGTATACATACTATATTTTGGTAACTTTCCTAATCAACTTTATTAGTTATTTTGTGGTCGTGATTTATCATTTTGTAAACATTTTAATATTTATTTTACAACAAATTTCAGAAACATATTGACATTAGGTACGTTAATGTTTTTAAGTATAGTGTTGTCTTTATTATATTTTATTATATTTAGTGTCTTCTATATGTATTAACTAACTTAACTCTTTAGTCTCACTAACTGGCTTGTAATTATTAATTACGTGAAATTCCTCTTAAGGAAAAAGTGGGATGTTACACGCACTCTCTCTTGCTCCACACTCACATTCTACGCATGTGGATTCACTTGCAACCTTGAAACATTTTAAAACAGATGCACAAACTTTTGAACTAATGTGCACAAACTTTTTAACTAGTAGAAACAAATAATAAGACGAAAATGAAATGAAAACGAAAAAAAGAAAATTTTGGTACTCAATTGCACAAACGTTTCTACACACATGTAAAATCTTTTGAACAACCATAAACAAAAAATATGATGGAAACGAAAACAAAAACGAATATTAAGAAAAAAATTTGGTGCTCATGTGCACAAATTTTTGAACAATAATGTACAAACTTTTCTATACACATGCACAAACTTTTTAACAACTAGAAAAACTAAATTAAATTATATTTTTTTAATATTTTTTAACTAAAATTCAGTTCAGCAAGTGATCCAGTGACCCAATAGGGTAACCGGGTTGATCACTAGGCCAATTTTAATAACTATGAATTGATTAATGTGGATAATGGTGTAGACCTTAACCTATAGGCCCATGATGGCATAGTACTAGGGTTTCATACTATTTAAATGTGTGTCTTGGTCCCCTCTGTACTCACCAGTACACATGACCACTCCATAACTTGTCCGGTTAAGAGTTGTGTTGTGAGTTACAAAGGAAGCCCTAGCCATGGACTCTTGTAGGTTCGTGTCTGAGTTTATGATTACGGCCTATGGCGAGTCATATTTACATAATAATTATGTCATCATTTTGTGAGTGTTTTAATATCATGTAATTGCTAATGAATTTTCCGTTATTTTTTAGATCAAAACCTAAATTACATGAATTAGGACCTACTAATTGATAGTATGACATAATGTTGACTTATTAGTTATTGACATTTTGGAATTGTTCAATTCACTTATAAAATAAAGCCTAATGAATTTGATTTTGTCATCATTGAATAATTAGTTCACGTTGTGGAACCATTTTATCATTTTATATTTGGTAAATATATTTTAAAGTTGTTTTTAATATATAAAATTATTATAGTAAATATAATTTAATGTTATATGTAAAATTTTAATAACCATCAAAATTTAATGTTATATTAATATTTTAATATTTAAAGAGCATATATCAATTTTTAAAATATTAGTCATAAAAATAACGCTAGATGTACATTAAAACAGTAATGCTAGATGTACATAAAATTTGTTTTTACTATACAACTACTGTATGGCGTACATATACAAAAATTAGATGCACTGAATGCACAAATTTTTGCACATACATGCACACACTTTTTCTACACACTTGCACAAACATTATTCACATATGGAACCAAATCAGATCAAATTTGTGGTGCATTAAATAATGAAAAGTAATTGTCGCACTCTCTCTTGTTCGCCACTCACATTCTAAGCACGTAAACAGAGTTGCCACTATAAAACATTTTAAAGCAGTAACACAAACTTTTGAACTGACATGCACAAACTTTTTAACCAACAGAAACAAATAATAAGATGAAAATGAAATGAAACAAAGAATAAGAAAATTGGGGTACTCAAGTGCACAAAATTTTTTGAACAAGCAGAAACAAATAAAATAAATTGAGTTATGTTTTGCTTTTTTTTTTTTTTATAGCAGTAACCCACCAAGCCAAAATCTGTTACGTAAAGCAAGTTGTGGATTTATATGTTTGTTAATCACAAAAGAAAAGGGCAACACACATACCTTGAGCAGAACCATTCATTGAATTACCCTGGAGGTTCAAAGTCCTTAGCGATGTTAATCCATTGAAACTTGGAAGGATGCTGCTTGTTAGACTATTGCTTGAAAGATCTAAGTTCTCCAATTTCTTCAATCTTGGAAATTCTTCAAAACAAGTAGAACAACGTAAAGTTTAGAACACACGTGCATCATGACCTGTTTCTTTTAATATACTACTTTCTAGCTAAATTAAAGAGTATATATAAAATTTATTTTTGCATACTTTACGAGAAATAACTAACTAATACGATGAAGTAAGTATTATATGGGCAAAGACAAGAAAAAAACCTAAGGAAAAAGTTCTTATTTATAATATGTAATGTGTACTACAGTGACTTTGCTGAATATCAATGTATATTATTTTAATAATATAAATTAAACTATCATACATTACGGATCCTTTTTGGGTTATTTTTAATAAAAAGTATTTTTCAATTAAAAGATATATATAATTTTTAAAATAATTAGATATAATTTGAAGCAAATAGTGCTCAAAGTTATTTTTTTAATACTTTTTTCATAAGTTAATAATGATCATTGAAAAATTATGTCATTATAGCCACTCCCTTATGTCTATACCACTCGCACTTTGTGATTTTTTCCCCCTAATATTCTTAAATTATCTTTAGTTAAAAGTTTGTTAAATCCTTAGTCTCTTGTCACTCTCCCAAACTATTAAATACCTCATTTTCTTTAAGTTGAATCAAATTATTCTTTAATAGAATATGCATAAACTAAAGAAGAATTGAGTCAGTTGCTATTTTTACACGTGTTCTACAAGTCTGTTAGTTCGTTTTCTTTCTGTTTACAATGCAACTAACTGACTAAGGACGTTACTAATGTGCGCCATTACTTTCAGATCATACGGTGCTCTATCATCCCTTGTATAAAAGGATAACAACATTGTTGGTGCTTCAAGGATGAAATAATAGAATTCATTTCTTCCCTTCTTTCTTCCACTTTCGTTTTCAATTTCGTTATGGTATCAGAGCTCTGATCCTCAGAGATCTGTTGTGATTGTTCTACCATGGTTCGCGCACAAGGCAGCAGAGGTGGAGGAAGCACCGTAGCAGGAAGCTCAGGCGAAGCTTCCAGTGGCGTCAATGGTGATCCAACGCAGAACCCGGCGAGTCCATATTACCTTCATCCAAGTGAAAATTCATCATTAGTGACCGTTCCTGCTCCATTAACAGGATCAAATTACCACCGTTGGAGTAGATCGATGAGGAGAGCTCTTGTTACGAAGAACAAGTAAAATTCGTGACAGGAGAGATTCTAAGGCCAGATGAATTTCATTCTCTATTTGAAGCCAGATGAGTTCTTGGATAGATGGCATAGAAGAGGCAATCTCGGTGTGGAAGGATCTGTAGGAGAGGTTTGACCAAGGAGATTTTCTCAGAATTGCCAAGCTACAACACGATCTATATACACACTACAAGAAAATAGACTATTTTTGTGCCGACATTATTGTCAGACTCGAACCGATGGTAATACCGTGGGACAACCGTCGGAATAAACAATACCAGCAACAGTAAAGGTTCAGGAAAATGACCGGGTAAAAAGGCATGAAATTACCGTCAGAACGGAATGCCGACAGTAAAAACGACGCTAATTTTGTGCAGGTTATGGTGGGAAAAATGTTACCGTTGGTCTATCCCGACGGAAAGTTAACACCAATAGCAAACGGCCACGTGTGTCCGATAATTTAATAGTGTACCATTTACCGGCGGTCTAAACCGACGGTAAGGGTCCCCTCGTAAATGCTAACCACGATGCACATTACCGTCGGATAAAAATGGTGCATTTTGACGATAAAGCCTTGGAACCACAAACTGTCACGTTTTCCACAGCGATCAAACTTGATACCATTACCGTCGGTTTATACCGACTGTAAATTCTTCAGCCAGAACTATAAAAACCCTTCCCATTCCATACTCAATTCCAAATCCTCCCCATACTCTCATTTGGCCCATCAGTCCCAATTATACTCTTTGGCATGCGATTTGTTAAAAATGTGAGTCTTTTGTTGATCAGTTGATCGAAGCTGTCGAATATTGTGCCTGTGGATTCTGCTTTTGATTCTGTGATGGGCCAGTTATAAATCACCTTACTCGTGAGGTTGATTGGGCTGACGCCACCTTAATTGAGAGAGCAATGAAGACAAAGTCTCCGATGGTGGTAGTCATCTTTGGGCGAATATATTGACAAAGCCCAAGATTGGTAGGTCTGAAGTTTTTGGACTTGATGGTTTAATTTTTGCCTGGGTGGCATCCAGTCCCAAAACTTCAGACCTGTAACACCCTAGCTAGCTAGCTTGCGCTTAAGTCGCAAACCATGCTTCACTAAGTTGTTATTTACTTGGTTGGAATACTTATAGTCCTATATTAACTTTAGAAAATATCTCTTTACTCAAAATATGGACCAATTTAAAACTTTTTACTTCTTTATTAAAACATAAAGTATGAGCCGTGCGTGTGAATAAAGACAATGTATATATATAACAAGCGCTAGAGTCCACGAGACTTAGGCATTTAATAGCACCCCAGATAATTACTTCACAACATACTCATAAATATTATTCATACATATTGTTCCGAAAACACTTGCACATATGCTTACAATTAAATTTTCCAAGTACTACAATCAAAAGCTAATGGCAACCGAATCCATTTAGCTATTACAAAATGCCTACACGTCATGACGTGAAATTCTAAAATGTTGTCCTGCTACCTCCCGGGAGTCTCTTGTCTCCAAGGCTCTTCAGTTGTCCTCTACTACCTCCTCCGCTCTCGCGTACTTGTCGTACTCACCTGGAATCATAAGTGAGTGGGGGATGAGAACGTCGCGTTCTCAGTGGGAAGTATGGGCCACTATCTATTCTTTATTTACTCAATTATGATCCAGGCCACCCAGGAGATCTCTAGGTGTTAAGGTATACTAAATCCCTACTGATTTTAATCCATGCTAGTCCTGAGTAGCTTTATCTAGTTTACTAAATGCCCGGGGGAGACCCTAATCTTTATACTAGTCATTAACCTCACATACTCGCATTCAGATTCCCTAAGTGGCTCACAGTACATGCATTATCCTAGACTACTTTCAATGTACTAAGGCGGTCAGCGTCTTGACTTCCTGCCTAAATGTTCACCTCATACCAAACATATAAACATTCACCTCATACCAAACATGTATGTATAAACATTCACCCCATACCAAGCATATATGTATAAACATTCATATCATACTAAGCATATATGTATGTAGTTTGTAGTGCATGCATCAACGGGATTTCTAATGATTCTCCTACGCGCCATTGGCAGCGTCCTTCTTGATACTTTGTGTCCATCATTCTCCTTTGTAAACCGTGGAACCGTCGTTCCCCTCTGGAATACAACCTACTTACTTTTCCTTATCCTTGACGATCAGGCAGCGCTGAACCTGAATGGTAGCTAACCATAACTGCACTCGGCATAATGTTATCGTCAACGAAGGGAATGACCATACTCCTGGTGAGATGGTGAGGGGCCTGCCCTAGCGACAAGGCCAGGAGTGGACTCGTATTGTCACCTGCTCTTGTTGTCCACACTTGGGGACAGAATTACTTCTTTCTTTTCATTCTGTTCTTCCGAGCCAGGCGTGAACTCCTGGTCCTCGGTCTCATTCATCCGAGCCAGGCGTGAACTCCTGGTCCTCGGTCTAATTCATTCATTCATTCTTTCTTTTCTTTTCTTTGTATGACTCATGACTTTCTTTAAGTGTTTTTGTCTGTTCTTTAGCTATGACGGTAGTCATACGCACAGGCGTAGGCCTGTATTTGTCATAAACCAATCCACCTGGCGGGACTGGTGAGGGGCTTGTCCTTTGGACGTGCCAGGAGATAGAGTCTTTTCATATCTAAGGAATTTATAACTGCTAAGGTCTTCCATACTCATTGTAGTAAGGACCTCCCTATGATACTTCAATTTTCCCTAAGTTCAATTATGGTCTTTGATTATATTAGGTGTCTGATTCTAATTATATAAGGTCGTCCTATTGCGTGCTAACGACCTATGCCTTATAATGCATGAGATGACATGAGATGACATGTGTTCTTTCTTTCTTTGGCCGTTACGTAAGCAACTCACCCATACACCAAACCTCTTAAATCATTTTGAATAACATCTTCTCTACATAACTTTGGATAACATCTTCTCTGATTCTCACGGCAATCTAAATTAGATGATCAAAATAGCACGTGCATTTCACTCACATAGTCTTTCAATATATTATGATTCCATACACCACATTAACTTAGAAATCAAAATGGCACCTGATAGGTATTCAATCAGCCTTATTTTCATATTATAATTTCATACGCTAAATTAGCTAGATAAGCAACTAGCACGGGCAACTATTCCAAACAGCACTTTAGCACATTAGGACCTCATACTCCAACTTAATTAGGCAATTGATATAGCACAAACAATTATCCTAACAGCTTCCTAACATGTTGCATTTTCACATATCACTTTAGGTAGATAATTAAAGAACACCTGCAACAGCTCCAAATAGCATTATAACATATTTTAGTCATACTTAATTTAGCTAGATGATTAAAGAACACATGCAATAGCTCCAATTAGCATGAGCACAAAATTTCAATTAATAGCAAGCAACACTTTAAATCATTCTAACATTTTCTTACTTCAAAAACAGCACATGCTCTATTAATACAAACAGCATTTTAACATAGTTATACCAGGTTTTTCTTAACTAGAAAATTTTATATTGCCCATACCAACACCCAACGGCATTATAACACAGTCATATCACAGTGTTATGAACTAGAAACATTATATTGCACATGCTAACATCCCAACAGCAATAGGACATAATTATATCACATTTTTCATAACTAAAAGAAATTATAGTTCACATGCAGACAGCCCCAACAGCACATTAAAGCATAATTACATGTTGTTTTTCATAAATAAACGAGTTTTTAATGTATGCCCTCCATCAAACAGCATTTTAATCTCATTATCTCACTTCTTTCCCAACGAAAACTTTCATATAGCACATGCAGCCATTCAATAACATTCTGCACATCCTCTTAGCTTTAAAAATTTCATAAAACATACTTAACATCCAACAACATATAGAACACGGTTTTGGTAGCAAGTTCCCTATCTGAAAATTTTCAAGAATGCACTTGAACATCCAATCAGCACTAAACTCTTATCATATCACCTTAATTCAAGATCATAAAGTTTCTTGTTATGCATTCATCAACCAACAGCACCTAGAACACGATTTTTATTCCAATCTTTATAACTAGGAAAGCTGCAAATGAACTCACAATCTACCCACAACATTATGACATAATTATTTTTATTCCGCTAGAAAATCACAGAGCTCGTACAATAGTTCAATTAATATTACCATCTATTGCTACCATGTTTTCACTTAACCAATAAAATTATCGGACACATGCCTTATTAATCAGCTTGGAACCGGTAGCCTCTCCCTTGGGTTTCATATTCAACTTTGTTGGCATCACATGCGAGCTTATTTTTAACATACCTCCTATTCTATCATTATGTGCAGTTTTATTAAAATCATAGTAACATAACAATTCACACACAGTCCAATTCAAGCATATTTCACAAATATATGAGTAGGACCTAGGATCATCAACAATGATCTAGCCAAAGTTTACCCACAATACTATGACATAATTATTTCACATATTTATTCAATTAGAACATCAGGTCCATTATCACTATACCTTACTCAACTAACCAAATTATGACACACATGTAGCTGCTAATCCCCTAATAACCCATGGCCCCTCCCTGGAGTTTCTATTCAGTTTCTGTTAATAACATATGTAAACATTAATTCAACCGTACCTGCCGTCTCATTTTTGTTTATTTATTTATTTATTTATTTTTAACGCATATCCTCCTTTATCATGGCATGCAGATTATTATCCGATTTATTGCATCATAATAGCGCACACACAATCTAGTTTAGGCATATTCCATGACATGGGAGTAGAATCTAGGATCATTAATAGCCTAACCGAAATTTACTCGTAACAATTGGAACATAGTTATGTCATATTTTTCATGCTAGAAAATTTCTCAGGTCCGTCCTCACAGTCACACAAATTATATCAATTAATCTCATCGTGCATGCATAGCCCCAAGTTCAGTCACGGTTCTCCAAGATTTTAACCAAACAAAATAAGGAATAATTTTTAACACACAAGAACTACTAAAATGAAAGGATTGAAACTACCCACAATTATTTAGCAAGCAATTTAGTTTATTGATCAAACAACAATTCTATTAAAATTCCATCATCAATCGGGCAAAGATTTAACACACATGCAAGTATGCTTTAAGCACACAATGAAGTCTAGGACCATTCAAGGATGGTCTAGACAGAATTTACCCACATTGAACTAGGTGAAAGTCCTTGTTTTCCTTCAAGGAAATGAAGAGGAGTGGATGGTGATGCTGTCTCCGTGGCACTCCTTGGCCTCTAAAAACGCATGCAAGAGGAGGTGAGTGAGGGTGAGCTTCGGTTCTCCTGCTTAATTTCTCGTCCGAGGGAGGAAGCAATAGAGAGGGGTGGAAGGCTATGGTGGTCACGGTGGGGGTAAGCCAAGTTGGACGGTTATTTCCCTTGCTATTTTTCAAGGGAATTAATAAAGGACGCTGGTTGTGGTAGGCTTCGGTGAGGCCAAGACAATGAGAGTTTTTCAGGTGCAAAAAGAGAGAAAATGGAGCCGAGAGGAGTTTGTGTAAGGGAGGCCTTGGTTGTGTGTATTTTTGTTATTCAGCAATGTTAGAACATATTTGTATATGAGCTTGGAGTCTGGAAAGGAGCTGAGCATTAATTGCCAAGCACTCAGCCCCCCAATTCACGAACATAATCATGAGGAAATGGGGCTTGGTGGCTGATTTTTGCATGTAGAAGTTTAGGTGGCAGCTTGCATGTTCAAGGGAGGTGTCATTGTGAATTGGTCATGATGCTCAAGCATGTGCCATTGTCGTGGATGATGCAGCCCATGTGTGTGTTTTGTGCTAAAATCCTCTTAAGAAAAGGCTGAGCTGAAAATTGCTATATATTTAACAAATTAAATCTAAATTTCTTTATTAAGGGAGCTAGCTCAATACGTAACATGTAGTTGCATAGCAAGAATTTATTTATTCTTAGGAAAATGGTTCTTTCCTTGCATCATCAGCTTGGTTTATTTTCCTTCCCAAAACCGTGGCATTATCTAAATTTCTATAACTTACTTATCTATCCCTTTAATCACCTATAATGCTGTTTGAGTGGTGTTTCCTTTGTTTTGCTAATATGCCAAATTTTTCACACAGTGAGAACTTAGAGAAACAAAGTTTAAGAAGAAGGAAAACGAATAAGGGGATGATAATTAACTTTGGGGCTCGCAGGATTACGCGAGAAGTCCGAATTATCGTCCAGGCGCTTTGCAACTATGGAAATGACCTTGAATTTGAGAAAAAGATATGCAACGTGTTGTCCTAAAAATTTATTTTATCTTAAAATATTCTATTAATATTATTCACCTTTTATATCCATTATTTCCTACAATATTTTATTAGAATTTATATTATGTTATTTTATTTACAAGAGTTGTTTGTTTACTACATATGCAATAAGATAATTTAACTATTCTATTTTTCATTTAAATATTAATCATATTTTCCAACTATTACGTCCAATTGTTATATGTGTATCAGGACTATTTTAATTGCTTTGGTAGGATGATAATCTTATATACATTATTATTGACAATTATATGTTGTGTTATCATGAACACGTTTTACTACGTTATAAATATTCAATAATACATTTTACCTCTTATAACATTAATTAGATCTCCATAATAATTCTTATACTATTTTGTCAAAATTAACATTTATTTTATGAACTAATTTCGGAAACATATTGACATTAGATGTTTACATTATGTTAATGTTCTCAAGCATAGTGTTGTCTCCATGATAATTTATTATATTTAGTGTCTTTTATATGTATTAATTAAATTAACTTAACTCTTAGTCTCACTAACTGGCTTGTAATTATTAATCACGTGAAATTCCTCTTAAGGAAAAAGTGGGATGTTACAAGACCCACCATCTTGGGCTTTGTCATTATTATTCCCCAAGCCGACTTAATTAGGCGAATAATTAATTTATATATGTAGTTTTTCTAAATTAATGTAATTTTCTATGTTTGATATACTTTTTTATAGTCGTTGTAGTTTTTTTAATTAATATAATAAGAGTTTTGTTTACATATAATAAAATTTGATCTAATTTTGAGGTTAAATTTGATTCAACCTTAATTAAATCAATATTCTTATTAATCGATTTAAGCAATATCTAATATATTTAAAAAGCACTATTCTAATAACTAATCTTGATTTGGTTTTCTAATAATAATGCACATATGTCATGTATATATATATACACACACATTAACTACGTACTTGTCGGGATTAAGAACTCAATTTAAATATTATTGTCTTTATATTTGATATCATTTTTAAGATTGAAAAATGACCCCCAATAGATTTTGTTTGATATAACTAAAGGAAAATTTTAATTTACAAAACAAAACGCCACACAAATGGTACTGACGGTATTACCCTAGAATATGCTCGGTTTAGGGTTTTACCGTCAGAAAACAAACACTAACCGACGCTAATATAAGAAGATATTTTAATTAAAAAATAACAATACAAAATAACAATGCATTACAGTCGGTTAACACCGACGGTAATTTCATGCCAATTATAATCTGACAAGTGTGTGGGCTCATTTTATTACCTGTTACTGTCGAAAATTACCGACGCTAAACTGGTTGATTCATGTACCCACGTACAAGTCCTGAGCATTTAATTACCCATTACCGTCGGCTATTACCGATGGTATGTTCATTGAGAAATGAGACGTCACGCCTTTTCACAAAGTTCATACCCTGAACATTAAGTATCCGTTACCGTCAGCTATTATCGACGGTACGATCATCGAGAAATGCGACGTCATGCCTTTTCACAAAGTCCGTACCTTGAGCATTAAGTATTCGTTACCGTCGGTTACCTGCCGACAGTAAGTGCCTTGGTATAAGAACACCCTAAACCCTAAACCCTAAACAAACACCCTTTACCGTCGGTCACAGCTAACGGTAAACTCTTCAAAATAAGAAACAACACTATTTCACAACGGCTTGTGATTGAGCATTAAATTACCTTTACCTTACCGTCAGATATTGCCGACGGTATGTGTCGCAAAGTTCGTACCCTGAGCATTAAGTATCCATTACAGTCAGTTACTTGCCGATGGTAAGTGCCTCAGGATAAGAACAAACACCCTTTATCGTCAGTCACAGCCGATGGTAAACTCTTCAAAATAAGAAACGACATTGTTTCGCAATGGTTTGTGACTGAGCATTAAATTACCTTTACCTTACCGTCAGATATTGCCGACGGTATGTTCATAGAGAAATGCGACGCCACACCTTTTCACAAAGTTCGTACCCTAAGCATTAAGTATCCATTACAGTCAGTTACTTGCTGATGGTAAGTGCCTTAGGATAAGAACAAACACCCTTTATCGTCGGTCACAGCCGATGGTAAACTCTTCAAAATAAGAAACAACATTGTTTCGCAACGGTTTGTGACTGAGCATTAAATTACCTTTACCTTACCGTCGGATATTACCGATGGTAAAATTACTATTTAAAGTCCCCTGCGAGAGACGCTCTCACTCTCACTCTCTCCGCCAAGAATCTATCTCTCTCCGTTGAATTTGTCTCCCTCTCCGCCATCTCCTCAAACTCTCACTCTCACACTCTCTCTCTCGCTTTGTCCTTGGTTGAAGACTGCCACTGAATCGGCCACCACCACCGTGCAATAGCCACCACTGATGCTACCAACTTTTCCGGTGAGTTCTAATTCCTCTTTTGCCTTTGCAGTACTTCTTTAGTTGTTTATCATGTTAGGCTAGGATTGACTTAATTAACCAAGGTCTGAAGATGAATATGAATATGGTTGTTATTGAAATGAATATGGTTTAGAGTGTGAAGAGCATTTTTATGTTTTTTATGTTGTTTATTTCTGTTTTGGTGTCTAACTGTGCTGCTGCATGTATATGATTTAAGTAATGTTATAATGATGTAATTTTGGTTGAGGTTTGTGTTGGTTTTGAATATCAAATATTGTTATAATATTGGTGGCTGTATATTTGTGATGTGTTTAATGCCTTAATCAAGCAAGTAGCATAGTCCAATAAATTTTTTTAATGAGGCTTGCGTGTATGTGATTTGTAGTTGCGGTGGCTATGTGATGGTGCCATATACCCTTCTTCTTTGTTTGTTTGTTGGTAATATGTAGTTTATTTCTTTCTTTGCCATGTGAGATAATACATTGTGCTAACTTAAAATTGATGGTTTTGTATAAGTATATAGTAGTAATGGCCAGCGACAAAGGAAAAGGAAAGATGTCCGGCTACTTCCCCGTGCGACACAGTGGGTGACAAGGGAGGGGAGGCAGGATGACTGGACGCTCTGACAGACCTCCGGTAGGGGATGGTTTTATACCCACCCCTGGTTTTGTGCGTTCGCCGGCAGCGCCATCTGATCAAGATAGGTTCGGGGTCTTTGATAGCAGTCCTCACACAACTAATTATTCCTCTCCAATTCATGATAGCCAGCCACTGGATAGTGGTACTCCCATCTTCCCCCGAGACCCGGCAGCATAAGGATGATGATGAACAAGACGATGGGTCACAGTGTACTGAGTCTCGGCCCCGTTTGCGAGTCGACGATACATTTAGCGGGTATGTAATTAATATTTTGATTTATTTGTTAATTAGGTAATCATGCAAGTTTTTATATTATTATTTATTATTAATGGTAACACGTTGTAATTTTGTGTATGTATAGGTTTAAGAATCACTCCGTTGCAAAGGGAGTTGTGACAGAGGTGGTGAAGAAGTGTTATAATTGTGTCGTCTTTAAGTGGCAGGATTTTTGGGATGACGAGAAAGCCCGCATGTTCAATGTCTTTAAGTTGAGAAATTATCGAATTACAATAATTGTGTTATTTGATAAATTGGTTATTAAACTGTGTTTATTTTTTAGGACCATTTTAAATTCGATAAGGCTGATGTGGGAGCCTTGAGGAAGGCTTTCAATTACAGAGCCGACCGACGTCTGCAACAGCTCTTTCGGCACATCAAAGAGGACAGGAACCCAGAACCTGATTGGATGACTCCTGACCAGCTGGCGGCCTTGAAGGCATCCTGGGAGAGTCCAGAATACAAGGCCCGGTCGGAGGCCTTGAAGCGTGCATGGACGCTAGGTCGGGGCAGGAACGTGCACACATTAGGATCTGCCTCCTTGTACGACACGCAAAAGAGATTGGTAATAAATTATGCAATAATAAGTTAATTCTTAGCTAATAAATTTGTTAATTGGTTAATTAATTAATCATGGCTGATATGCAGGAGAAAACTCTCGGGAGGCCGCCAACCTATCCAGGTCAAAATGGGTCGATGCATGGTCGGAGCAAACTACAGCAAGTACCATAAGTTGTTCACTAATAATTATCTATTTTCCTTGTCTTATTAATTTAATTCTAATAACATGTATTTTCATCAATTATTTACGTAGGCTGCATTTGATAATGCTCTTCGGGAGGTGCAGACTCAGCAGACGCAATCTGCACCCCTTAGCATCGTGCCCCCTCCGGTCGACGAGGAGGAGATATGGTTAACCGTGGCTGCAGCCGGAACTGTAATCGGGTTTACGACCGGGGCACACAAGTAACGGTTAATACCAGGGGGCAGCCGTAGATCTGCAAAAGGCTCTACGAGTACACCGTCAAAGGTCGACGAGCTCCGAGAAAGGGTGTTCAAGGTGAGCCAAGAGCTCACTCAGCAAGCAGTTATGTTGGCAAAGTCAAATAGGAAGAATAGTGAGGTTGCTGCCACTCTAAAGAAAAAGACCAAAGATAAACTTAGGAAGCATAAAGAGCGGATGAAGAGAATGTTTTCAAGGTTTATGCAAAACATGGGTGGAGGGAGCAACAACCAGGACGGTGTCAATGAGTTCAACGAGGACTCCTCATCCTCTTCGTCCTCCGAAGACGATGAAGATCATTCTCCAACTGACTTAGGAGAGTGATTTTGACTTTTACTATTTTTTTATTAATTAATATTAATTTTTTACTTTTACTATGTAAAGTTGACTCTTTTTTTTTATACTTTTACTATGCTCCTAATTGGTTATCTACGTTGCTTTTTTTATTAATTAATGTAATTTATATAATAGTGAGAATTAATGGACCTTTGATGATTAACCGAACAAGTATATATATAATACTCGGGTTAGTAGAGTATATCATGGACCTTAGTTGATGTAGACATGAATATACGTAAAAATTCACATATATAGATAATTGAATGCTATGTTAATTTATAAAAAGCAGAATTTTGATGTAAAAAATTAATTATATGAAGCGAGTTCTCGTTGAGTGCCAATGATCATCATGATTCACAAAGGCTGTATTGGTCATTTGATCCGGTTGGTCACGTTCTAAATCTACAAGATGATTATGCAACTCGTCATATAACAAATCCTGAACCCTAGACCATATAACAAAGTGGTGTACTTAACTTAAATGGGAGAAGTTGTTTCTGAGTATATTACCGTCGGCTAATACCGACGGTAATACTAGCAAGGAAAAATGATGTGTTGATGGTATGCACTTTACCGTCGGATGTTGTCAATTAACCGAAGGTAATTAGATAGCAAAAACACTGCGTTCATCAATAATGGTTTACCGTGAGTTTTCTCACCGCCGACGAAATTTTTTTCATTTTGGATCCAAAATTTTGGCGCCATTTAATTGGGTTACCGTCAGTGTTGGTTACATCCGACACTAATTTTATGAATAAAAATGCATCGTTTTTGGGAAGCAATTACCGTCAGTAATTACTGACGGTAATGTGTTTAATAAAATGATGCAGTTTATTTTATTCGGTTACCATCGAAATTCAATGGTTAGCGTCGGATCGATCTGACGGTAATCTCTCGAAAAAATACTTAAGCGAATTTCCTTTCTCTTTTTCTGATTACTGCAACAATCACTAAAATCATTAAGTTCACGTCCATAATTTGTGTAACATGCAGATAGGATTTCTGGAATAAATGATTCCCGCGATAAGATTTTGGATGTATGATAGATATTACGAGAACCGAAGAGTGATAAAGCTAGAATATTTTGAGAGCGTCGACTACTTTTGTATGAACGCTACAACTATGTTGGCAGAGCAAAATATTAAATGTTTGTGTTCTTTTACAAGCAATGTAGAATATTGGATGTTGAAAGGGTTAAATTGCATCTCTATAAGAATGAGTTTGAGCCGCATTACTGGATATGGACCGACCATGGAGAAGTGGATGCTAACTGTGTCAATGATTTTAGTAGGCGGCATTGTGGAGGGGGCAATGCAAGCAACGTACAATTTGAACGAGATGATGAAGTAGGAGACTTTCAATTTAATGATAATGACAGATTTGCTGAAATGGTTAACAATGCCTTCGACGGTACCATGCTTGACGAAGAACCTCATACGAAGGCTAAGAACTTTTATAGTTTACTAGAAGAAGCAAATACTCTTGTTTGGGAATGATTTGTACATTCAAAGTTATCTATTGCAGTACGGATGTTGACCATGAAGTTGGAGGCCGATCATTCTGAGAGATCATTTGACCAGTGGCTTTCGTTCATCCAAGAACTAACACCCCCCAAATAATGACATACCGTCGAACTTCTATCAAGAAAAAGAATATTCTCCAAAGTTGGATTGCAGTCCTTAAAGATGGACTGCTGTCATGTAGGATGTATGTTGTACTATAAGGATGATACGAGCTTGACTGAATGTAAATTTTGTGGTGCAGCTATAAGAGTTGGTCCTGGGAAGTACCAGGATGTTCCGTACAAGAGAATGCATTATTATCCATTAATCCCAAGACTTAAAAGATTATTTGCCTCGATGAGCTCAGCACCACACATGAGATGGCACTGCGAGAATAAGAGAAATAATGGTACTATGACTCACCCGCCTCATGGAGAAGCGTGGTAACACTTCGACAACGTTTATCCTAACTTCGCCGCAGATCCTCGGAATGTCAGATTAGGTCTTTGCTTAGATGGGTTTGCTCCTAATAATCAATTCAGCAAACCCAATTCATGTTGGCCCGTCATCGTTACACCGTATAATCTCCCCCTGAAATGTGTATGAAAGATTTGTATCTGTTCTTGTCTTGTGTGGTCCCCGGGCCGAGCAACCCAAAAGCCAAGATTGATGTTTTCCTCCAACCATTGATTGATGAACTGAACACATTGTGGAGTCCAGGTGTGCCTGCATATGACGTGTCCATGAAGCAAAATTTCATGCTGAGAGCATCTTTGATGTGAACTGTTAATGATTTTTGGACTTATGGCATGTTGTCTGGATGGATGACAACGGGAAGGTTGGCGTGTCCAGTTTGTATGGAATACGGCATTTCGGCTACCGAACGGAGGAACACAATCATGGTTTGATTGTCATAGGGTATTCTTGGAACTTGGTCACACGTTTTGGAATAACAAGTATGGGTTTCAGAAAATAGAATTGAAAATGAAGAGCCTTCGCACAGATTAACTGGTCGTGACATTTGGAGGAGGTAAGATGATTTTTGAAGATTACTGAAAGTGGAAATGTTAGGCTTCCAGGTTACGGAGAACAACATAACTGGACAAAGAAGAACATATTTTGGGATTTGCTGTATTGGAAAGATAACTTGGTTCATCATTGTATTGATTTTATGCATATTGAAAAGAATGTTTTTGATAATATAATGCATACTGTCATGAACACTGATCAAACCAAGGACAACGAGAAGGCAAGACTGGACTTGAACGAGGTTTGTAGACGCCGTGAGTTGAATTTACAGGAGATTTCTAGCGGTCGTGTCATCAAGCCAAAGGCTTGCTACACCCTCAGCAAGCAACACGTTCAAACTGTTCTTCATTGGTTGTAAACTCTGAGATTGTCCGATGGTTATTCATCTAACTTGGCTCGATGTGTTAATATCGCCTAAGGAAAGTTGGTTGGAATGAAAAGTCATGACTGTCACGTGTTTATGCAATGTTTGCTGCCAATTGCATTTAGAGAACTACCGAAGAACATGTTGAAGCCTCTAAGTGAACTAAGTCACTTCTTCAAGTCATTGTGCTCATCCACAGTTAATGTTGAAGACCTTCTACTCCTAGAACACAACATTCTAATCATCCTCTACCAGCTTGAAAGATTGCTTTCTCCTGGTTTTTTTGATGTAATGGAACATTTTCCTGTACACTTGCCTTATGAGGCTCAGATGTGTAGTTCGGTTTAGTATAGGTGGATATATCCGTTTGAAAGATGCATGGGAGTCTTTAAGAGAACCGTTAAGAACACAACTTAAGTTGAGGGGTCGATATGTAAGGAATTCTTGACAAAAGAAACATTCTTATTCTATTCCTACTTCTTTGCTGCTACTGTTAATTGCAGTAGAACCACGGTGGGACGAAATGATGATGGTGGAGGAATGCCTAGTCAGTTGACCCTCTCTATATTCAATCAATCTGGTCGTCTGCAAGAAAGGGATTAGATTAATGGTTGAACGCGCAAGAAAAGGAAGCAGCACACCTATGTGTTTTGGTCAACTATGAACAAGTACTCCTCTACTATGAGTAAGTTCAGTCCATCCATCCTTAATATAATTTATTTGATTACATACACGTTAACCATTCGTTTCTTACCATTGATGCATGTTTTCAGGATGTTTCAACAAGAACTTGGTGATCAATGCACTGATCAAATGTTTCCTTCATGGTTTGCAAATTACGTATGTGTTTAACGGTTTTATATTATATACTTTAACTGACCAAAACAGTTCCCTATCATAAGAAATTAATAACTTACTTTCACCATGCATTTTTTTAGGTGAGCAATAATTCTGGTAACGATAGTAACTTGATGAATTTGTCACGGGGACGAATGAACAAAGTGATTAGATGGCCCATTTATTTTTTTAATGGATACAAATTCCACAATAAATGGGCAGCTAATCAAAAGACAGACAACAGTGGTGTTTGTGTCAATGGTGAATATTCTAATACTGATGAAACAAGCCCTGATTTCTACAGAGTGCTTCAAAAAAATACTTGTATTGGAACATAAGCACAATGGTCCATCTAATCACGTTGTTCTTTTCTTCTATCATTGGTACGATCCTTCACCAAACTGAACACGAACTAATCCAGATTACTTTATTACTGAGATTAATCATGCAAGACATTACAACGGGTATGATCCATTCGTCCTTGCTGAAAAAGCCAAGCAAATATACTATGCTAGCTATCCAGGAGCAACTCAATGAAGCTGGAAAGTTGTGATCAAGAGCAAACCGAGTGACCACATTGAGTTGGATAGCATGCAATCAGCTGAACAATCATCGAATGATCAACCCTATCAAGTGCCAGACCTAATCCCCACAATAATTGGCCTTCAGACAACAGATACGATCACATTGGTAGCAGCAAACGACGAACCAGAGATACTTCAACTTTCTAACATCTATCAACAATCAACTGGTGACGTCGACGGTGATGGGGAAGAAGAAGTAGAAGAAGAGGAAAAAGAAGAAGAAGAGTTTGACTCGGACCTAAATTCTGAAAATGACTTTGATAGTGTCAATTATTCAATGTCAAACTAGTTGCGATTTGTATTTATTTAAACAATTTAAATATTATATTTCTTTTGTTATACAAGAGATTATTGCCTTGTGGTTTTTAATTGTTCTATTTTTCTTTAACTTTTTGGTATTAATTGCTTTATTTCATAATTAGTTATTAGATATAAATTTATATATATTAATAAATTTATATGATTTATTAAATTTGGAATTATATAAATTTTCTGTGTTAATTATATAAAATATAAATTCTATATATTTATATAAATAATAAAATGAAATTAAAATTATTTAATTACATAATTAATTGTTAACATTTTAATAAAATATATAATAATTATTTAAAATAAATAATTAATATTTAATTAATTTTTAATTAATTTTTTGAATAATTAATTTTATTATTACTGTCAGAATATAACCGACAGTACCAATATTAAAATAATACTAAATTACCGTCGGTTACGTACGACGATAATTATGAAAATAAAATAATCTTATATTTTCCGTCGTATATTACTGACGGTAACAGTTTGAAGTAGTTATGAAGTTAGCGTCGGTTAAGACCAACGGTAATCGATGAATAAAATATTATTACAATTAGTATCGTATATTACCGACGATAACAGTTTAAAGTAGGTACGAAGTTAGCGTGGATAATCAATGAATAAAATATTATTATAATTACCGTCGTGTATTACCGACGATAATTCGGTTCAGATTTGCTCACAACTGAACCTGATACTGGCAGTTATCTCCGCCGGAAATTAGCGTCAGTTATCCATGTCTGACTCTAAGTTGATTACCATTGACTACTTAACTGTCGGCTAGATGACCGACGGTAACATCATATACCGACAGTAACCACCTAAATTACCAACGGTAATTTCGACGGTAATAGACTGTTTTCTTGTAGTGACACTTCAACAAGGTAACATGTCTGTGACCGATTACTTCACTGAATTGACGGCTCTGTGGGAGGAATTGGAGAACTACAGGCCCTGTGTTGAGTGTGTATGTGCTATCAAATGTTCTTGCATAGCTACCATGAACAACAAACAACATCGAGAGCAGGACTATATCCTGCGATTTCTTACTGGTTTGGATGAGAAATTTGGCAATGCCAGATCTCAAATTCTCATGAATGAGACACTTCCTTCATTGAATAGAGTTTTTACTCTGATTTCACAGCAAGAAAAAGAGCTAGATGGAGATCTAGAGGAGGATAGCAAGATTTCAGTGAATACTATATCTGGTGGCAAGTCAGTGACAAAACCTAAGGGAAATGGAAAATCTTGTACAAAATATGGCAAAGCTGGACACACGTATGATGAGTGTTTCAAGATCATAGGATATCCAGCACATTGGAAGAGTAAGAATTCCAGATGGCCAATTGCATATTTGCAACTGAAGAAATCAGTAGCAAGGAGTTGGAAATAATCCTTTCAGTCTAACACAGAAGCAGTACCAAGGTCTAATTGTACTGATTCAACAAAATCAAGCAGCAAATAACTCAGCTCAAGCTTCACAAGTGAGCATTGATTCATTGAACAATGATTCACGTATGCTGCAAAATAGCATGGTTTAGTTGCTTTAGAGGCATAAAACCAGTTCAGGTGAAGTTGCCTAATGGTGGCACAATGCTAGCTAGACATTTAGGAGTTGTGACATTTGCTTCAGCTCTCAGGCTAGACAATGTGCTTTATTTCTAAACTGACTTGCAGTAAGAAATACACATTAACCTTTCTTCATGATGAATGGGGTTATACAGGATATGAGCAGCATGAGGAGGATTGGTTCTGGTAGGCGGCTCTTTGGTTTGTACTACTTGCTTGGAGATAGTTCTCAAAGCCATGCCACAGCAGCTGCACCAGCATCATCTTCAAACATCAATACTGCAGATACCAGACTTCAAACTAATTCTGTTATACCTGAAGATGCCTTATGGCATTTTAGGCTAGGCCATCCTTTACCCTATAGACTTTCACTTCTTAGTCATCAATTTCCCTATGTTAAGAATATATCCCATACACCATGTGATATTTGTCAATATGCAAAACAAAATCATTTGCCATATGAAATGAGCAATTCCAAAGCTCTTGCAAAGTTTGATCTTACACATATGGATATTTGGGGACCTTTTCCTATTAGTGGATACCATGGACATAGGTATTTTCTCACTGCTGTGGATGATTACAGCAGGTTCACTTGGACATTCTTAATGAAAGCCAAGTCTGAAACTGTGCCTATCATCAAGAAATTTGTAGCTTTTGTCATAAAACAATTCAATGCAAAAATAAATGTGATTAAAAGTGACAATGGACCATAATTTAATACCCCCAACCTTTATAACCCTTTAGGATCATTCATCAAACTTCATGTAGAGAAACTCCACAGCAAAATGCTAGAGTGGAGAGGACACATCAACATGTTCTCAATGTGGCAAGAGCCCTTCTATTTCAATCTAAATTACCAAAATATTTCTGGTCCTATGCAGTGGTTCATGCCACTTATTTGATAAATAGAATACCATCACCACTGCTGCGTAATATTTCTTCTTACCAACTGTTGTACAATGACCAACCTGATTTAATTGATCTCAAGACCTTTGGAGGGCTCTGCTATGCATCAACCATAACAGCTGGGAGAGACAAATTTGACCCCAAGGCTAATAAATGTATCTTCCTTGGTTTCAAACCTGGCACAAAGGGTTTTGTCATATACAATCTAAGAACACTCACAATCCAAATCTCTAGAAACGTCAAATTTTCTGACCATATTTTTCCTGGAACTCATAGCAGCAACTTAACACTATTGAACCAATCCAAGCTACCAAAATTGAACCAAATTTCCTTGACCCACCTGCACTTACCACCAACAACCATTACCCTACCACTGAACTTGAGCCTACACCAACACAAACAATCATAGTAGAACCAACCATCTCTACCCACCCTGTACCTGAGCTCACCACACCAGCCCCTGTAACAGACATTGCATTAGAACCTACATTCAACCCTGTACCAGCAACTGATCTGTATCAATACAGAATTCCAGCAAGACTGAAGAGGCCTCCTTCCTTCCTAAAGGATTATCTTTGCAATCAAGTAGTACAATCAAAGGACTACCAGACATCAACCATCTCAGCTGTAAGTATCCTTTATCCAAGTATGTCTCTTATGAAAAATTAGCTCCACCCTTGCATTCCTTTATATCTGCTGTCAACACTGAATTTGAACCAAAGAACTATGCTAAGGCAAACAAGCATGAGTGTTGGAGAGCAGCTGTGCAAGCTAAATTGGAAGCTCTGGCCCTGAACAATACTTGGATATTAACTGATATGCCTGATGGCCATGTTCCAATTAGTAACAAATGGGTTTTCAAGATCAAAAGAAAGGCAGATGGAACAGTGGAGAGGTATAAGGCAAGACTAGTGGCTAAAGGCTACAATCAAGTTGAAGGGATAGATTACTTTGACACATTTTCTCCTGCGGCCAAGATGACAACTATCATAACTCTCCTTGTTGTAGCATCTATCAAGAGATGGAACTTGCACCAATTGGATGTCAACAATGCCTTTTTACATGGAGACCTTAAGGAAGAGGTGTACATGTTGCTGCCCCCTGGTTTATTAACAGCAGATAAAACCAAAGTGTGCAAGCTTGTCAAAAGCCTTTATGGACTTAAGCAAGCTAGTAGACAATGGTTTGAGAAGCTCACACAAGTCCTGCTTTGTTGTGGCTACGCTCAGGGAACTACTAATCATACATTGTTCATCAAGCACAATTCGGCTTATTTTACTGCATTGCTTGTGTATGTTGATGACATCTGTAACATCCCGCTTTTTTTCCTTAGTAAAGATTTCATGAACTAAATAAGGGAACAAGCCCTCACACAAGTTTATGGGTCAAAAATGTTCGTAGAAGAAATTCTGTACGATTTCAGACAATTTTGCGGACACTAAATTTGACCTTTGTTGTCTCCAGAATTCAATGGTGTGTGTCTAAGGTATCTATAAAAATGAGGTTACGGAGAAAATGAACAAATACCTTAGATTAACCCAAATTCGTCATTAGGAAAATTAGTAGATCATAAGGATATGATTGGAATATTTTTAGGACATCTGTACGTAAAGTACCTGAACCGGTAACGACCAAACCTGATCAAAATTGATCTGTATGTGGCCCCTAATTCTTGGCCACAAAATTTGGCCAAGACACAACAAGCATACACGGCCAAGGAGGGCTCCATTTGGCAAAGTCAACATTCAACTTAATGACTCATGTAGTGACTAAGTAGGTGGCTCATGGGCTTATGTCATGGATGACATCATCAAAGGGCAAAATTGGAATTTAGCCCAAGGGCATTATGGGAAGGAGATTTTCGTGGCTTTGGCCTATAAATACCCATGGATGTCTTTAAAGAAGAGATAGAAGAAAAACCTTATCAAAGCTCTGCCCGTTTACACACTCAGTCGTCACCCTGTCAAGACACTGAACCAGAGACTTCACTACACAAGACCTTGTGAAGAAGATCTTCTCTCTGACCTTGATGGCTAGGTTTTAATGAAGACAAGAAAATCAACAAAAAGCAAGAAAAAGGCAAAGACACAACCAAAGAACTGCAGAGCTTAACCAATCAAGTTATTAAAAGATCAAGTGTTTTTACCTTAGCGTTTAATAGTTAGCACTTGTTTATGATATTATGGTTAATGGCTGATAAGGTTTTTAATCTAACAAGTCTAACACTTTTCCTAAAACCTTAAAATTAATTAGCAACACTTTTCTAGGGTTTACAACACTTGGAAAACATTTGCTATGTGTAATCGATTATACACTTATGGTAATCAATTACCAGCATCAAAAATTTGAAAATATGACATTTTCTGTGTGTGTAATCGATTACCCATTCAATGTATTTGATTTCCACCACACAAGTTTTGAAAATTGGTAATGGTTATGAGTGTAATCGATTACCACACTTAGTTAATCAATTACATGCACGAACTGGTGTGTTTTTTCATGAAATAATGTGTTGTTTGGCATTTGGAAGCCATGGCAATAGTTCATGAAGAGGCACCTATGCCTATATAAGTGTCAAACTCGTGCAAACTCATACACCACTCCAGAACTCCAATCTTTTATCTTCAATTTCAAAGTTCTGATCAAATTTCAATGTTATTTTTAATCTAAAACTCAGAAAGCCTTTGAGCCTTAACTGTCATATCTGAAGTGCTCTCTATTCAGGATTATCCAACCCTGAGTTTTAAGATTGATCAAAGCCATTGTAAATTACTTCTTCAATCTTTACAATTGTTGTTGTAAACATCGTAGTGTTCGGTGTAATTCTGATTTTTGCCGTAGTGTTCGGTGAAGGTACTGTGTAACCAGGGGAACGGGTTTGTTCTCTTGCAGTTGTCAGTGTAAGTGCCTTAGGTGTGAGGTTGTACACAACACAAGTTTACATAGTGGAAAAAGCCCTAAATCAGAATAGGGGACTAGACGTAGCCTTCGGTGGTTTGAAGGCGAACCAGGATAAATCTCTCAGTGTGATTTTCTCTATCCCTACACTCTTTACATTCAGCAATTTATATCTCTGCTACATTATCAATTTCAAGTATTTTGATCATTGATGTTCATTGGGTTAAAATCTAAGAATTAGGGTTTGGAACCATTTCCCTCAACAAAGAACCAAAATCGAGAAAAATTGAGTGAAACCTAATTCACCCCCTCTTAGGTTGCTATCTGAAGTGACATTTGGTATTAGAGTGTAAATTTAGGAAAATTACTCCTAAGATCCACAGATGGCATCCTCAAGACCAATTTTGAGTGAAGGGTTGAACGTTAATAGGCCTCCATGCTTTAATGGTGACCACTATGACTTTTGGAAAATCAAGATGATGATCTTCATAAAAGCCCAAAACCTAGAAGTCTAGAAAACCATTGAAGAAGGTCCTTTTGTGCCTATGTTCACAGATGAAAATGGTAGCGAACCAAAACCCATGACTGCATGGAGTGATGAAGAGAAAAAGAAAGTTCAGTATGATCTCAAAGCCATGAATTACCTAACCTCATCCCTAGGTATGAATAAATTCTTTAGAGTCACTTCATGCAAGCCAGGCAAAGAAATATGGGATACTCTAGAAGCCACTCACGAGGGTACAGATGAAGTTAAGAGATCCAAATTAAACACTCTTTTGCAAGAATATGAGATGTTTAGAATGCTACCAGGAGAAAAGATTCTCGATATGCAAAAATGTTTTACACATCTTATTAATCATTTGTCTGCTCTTGGCAAAGGATACTCATGTGTAGATTTGAACTTTAAAGTGCTAAGATCATTAACCAAGATATGGCAACTAAAGGTGGCGGCGTTCTCAGAAAAGAAGAGCCTATCTAAGATGACTCTAGCAACACTATTTGGAAAACTGCAAGAGCATGAATTGGAGTTGAACCGCCTAGATCAACACGTTCAACATGAGAAGAAACACAGGTCAATTAAAGCCAAAATTGATTGTAATAAAGATGATTCAGAAGAAGATAATTGTGAAAATATGAATCACTTAGTAAAAAATCTTGGAAAGTTTTTCAAGAAAAAGGGCATGCGTTTTGGCCAAAATAAGAGATTCACAAAGAAGAACGATTCATCTTCTTCACAAATCTTCACATGTTTTGAATGTGGAAAGCTCGAACACATTAAGTCCGATTGTCCAAATACTCAAAGAAAGAAGAACGAATTCAAAGACAAAATGGACAACAAACATAGGAAGGGCAAGAAAGACTACGTGGCATGGGAAGATAACGACAACAGTTCTTCATCGTTCTTCATCAGAATCTGAAGATGAAGAAGCACAAATAGCGTTGATGGCAACTTATGACTCTGACAATGATAATAAAGAGTAAGTACTGACAAACTCTCTTATGAAGATTTACAAATTGCCTTTGAATGCATACAAGAAATATGTTTGAATTTCTCCAAAATCTATGCTAAAAAGGAAGAGTTAAACTTGATCAAATCCATGATAGATAATCTGTAACTATGGATAGCAACCTAAGAGGGGGGTGAATTAGGTTTTACTTGTTTTTCACCGATTTTGGTTCTTTGAAAGGTTTGAAACCCTAATCCCCAATTTTAGAACAAGACCCAGCAATTCCCAAATAGATAAGATGTTAATGC
>QANU01018700.1:29452-51310 GCA_003254905.1 Nissolia schottii
CATGAGTTCCAACCTTATATAGGCAGAGGTGCCTGTTCATGAACCATTGCCAATGCATACAGATGCAAAACAACGCATTGTTTCATGAAAAAACACACCCATTCGAACATGTAATCGATTAACCAAGTGTGGTAATCGATTACACACATGGTAACTGCCAATTTTCAAATTCTGTGTGATGGTAATCGATTACCATAAGTGTGTAATCGATTACACACACAACAAATGCCAATTTTGAAAGTTCATAAGGTGGTAATCGATTACTACGGGTTGGTAATCGATTACACACATGAAAAACCACTTATTTTCAAAATTCTCGAGTTGGTAATCGATTACAGTAAGTTGGTAATCGATTACTCATGCAGAAAATGTTATATTTTCACATTTTTGATGCTGGTAATCGATTACTGAAACCCTGTAATCGATTACTGAACCTGGTAATCAATTACTGAAATCCAGTAATCTATTACTGAGACAGCAAAGTGTTTTCCAAGTGTTGCAAACCTTAGAAAAGTGTTGCTAATTGATTTTAGCTTTAGGAAAAGTGTTAGACTTGTTATAATGAAAACCTTATGAGCCATTAACCATGATATCATAAACAAGTGCTAACTATTAAACTCTAAGGTAAAAACACTTGAACCTTCAATAAGATGATTGGTTGATCGTTGCAATTCATCGGTTGTGTCTTTGCCTTTTTCTTGCTTTTTGTTGATGTTCTTGTCTTCATCAAAACCAAGCCATCAATGGTCAGAGAAAGAATCTTCTTCACATAATCAAGATTCTTGTAAAAAGTGTACCTCTTTAGAAACTAAAGTAGATAGTTTACAAAAAATTGTATTCAAATTTGAAAAAGGTAGACATGGATTGGAGAACATTTTGAGCATGCAAAGAGATACTAAAGATAAAAGTGGATTAGGTTATACTCCGCAAAAGAATCAAAACGTTGTTAAGAAAACGCTTTTTGTGAAAGCTAGTAATTCACACCCAAATATGCATGTAAATAGAAATATAGCAAAATCTAGACCTATATACCATATTGATGTAACTATCATATGACAAGAAATAACAACTTCCATGTGCCTACATCAAAGCCTCATCCTAAGTCAAATAATTACTATGCCTCTAGTTCAAACAAATATGTATCTAGAAACAAGTATGTTCCAAAAAGAAGGCGTTTATGTAGTTATTGTTGCTTAGAAGGACACACCACTAATACATGCTATATTAAAGGTATGGTGTTCCAAGTGGCCAACAAAAGTGGATTGTGAAAGGATCTAACCAACAAGGACCCAAAGCACATTGGGTACCTTACACTCATTTCTAATTTATTTTGCAGATATGCATGAGGGCGGGCAGCAAGTGACTTACAGTATCTCGACAGTAGCTGCTCCTCACATATGACTGATGACAAAACAAAGTTGTCATTTTTGATTCCGAGAAACAAAGGCTATGTGAATACGGTAACAACGAGAGAGGCAAAATCATTGGCATTGGAAGAATAGGTATGCCTCCTCAAAAAACTATTGAAAATGTTTTATATGTCAAAGGCCTAGGTCATAATCTGCTTAACATTAGTCAACTATGTGACAAAGGCTTTATAGTTTGATTTGAAGATGATATTTGTGTCGTAAAAGACAAGAAAACCCAAGAAGTGAAGTTTTCAGGACACCGAGTTTGGCAGAAAGAGCAGAACAAAGTGGCAGCGGCAGAAGGAGAACGAAGAAGAGAAGCAGCAAAACGAAGTGGCAGCGGCAGAAGGAGTGGCAGCGGCAGAAGGAGAACGAAGGGGAGAACCAGAAGCAGCAGAATGAAGCAGCAGCGACAGAAGGAGAACGAAGGGGAGAAGAGTGAAGAATGAAGGATGAGGAATTGAGGATTGAAGACAACGAAGCCCTAGCCTTCAGAAACATAAAACGACGTTGTATCAAAGGGGAAAATGCTAATAACTCTTACGCACATCCCAATTTCGTGAACTCGTGAACTCGTGAACTCGCGAGTTTATACAATTTTGACCGAGTTTACCCGAGTTTACCCGATTTTACCCAGAAACGAGTTTACCTCCGAGTCAGCTCGATTTTACTACTTGGGATCGTAAAATCGTATGATTTTATGAGTTAGCAAGCGAGTTTAATAACCATGGCCATGGACTCTTGTAGATTTGTGTCTGAGCTTATGATTACGGCCTATGGCGAGTCCTATTTACATAGTAATTATGTCATCATTTTGTGAGTGTTCTAATATCATGTAATTGCTAATAAATTTTCAGTTATTTTTTATATCAAAACTTAAATTACATGAATTAGGACCTACTAATTGATAGCATGACATAATGTTAACTTATAAGTTATTGATGTTTTGGAATTGTTCAATTCACTCATAAAATAAAGCCTGATGAATTTGATTTTGTCATTATTGAATAATTAGTTCACGTTGTGGAAACTTTTTATCATTTTATATTTGGTAAATATATTTTAAAGTTGTTTTTAATATATAAAATTATTATAGTAAATATAATTTCATGTTATATGTAAAGAGCATATGCCAATTTTTAAAATATTACTCATAAAAACACGAAAAACACTCTTGAATTTTAAAACAGTAATGTTAGATGTACATAACTCTTGTTGTCACTATACAACTGCTATATGGCATGTATACAAAAGTTAGATGCACTAAATGCGCAAACTTTGCACACACTTTCTACACACATGAACAAACATTATTCACACATGGAACCAAATCAGATCAAATTTACGATGAATTAAATAATAAAAAAGTAATTGTCGCGCTCTCTTGCTCTTCACTCACATTCTAAGCACGTGTACAGAGTTACTGTAACATCCCGATTTTTCCTTACTAGGATTTCGCGTAATTAGTGTGTTAGAGATGATTATTTAGACTGGAAAAATTAATTAAAAAAGTTATTTCTCAAAAACACCAGTCAAAATAATTGTTTCGTGATCTCGTGGAATGTCGCCAGATCCGTGCCAGATTTTCGGTCAATACCGAAATCTCGTCAGGTGCCAAAGGGATCCGTAAAATATACTCTTACGTAAATAAACTCCCAAATACCTTAACCTGACTACCCTCCTGACCAAGAAAATTAGTAGATCGCGAATATGTGTTCGGAATATTTTTAGGATATTCGTACACGAGCTATTAACGACCAAACACGATCAAACATGATCGGAATTGGAAACTAAGGCACAAAACCCACGTGCTGCAAAAGAAAAAGGATAAGGATAAATAGATACTTATAATAATATAATAATATATAATAATAATTAAACAAAAAAATCAGAGGCCATCGCCTCTGTACCATTATAAATAGCAAGATGGGGGGCCTCGGTGCTGCTCCATCTTTGTGCATCTATTTTATAAATTTCCAGTACTATTCGTGCACACTATTGTTACTATGCTGGAGTCAAAAAGTCCCAGGAACACGCCAACGTTCCCCAAAAATTCTCCCGGTAACTCGAAATATGCTTAGGAAGTGGGTAATCCTAGACCCACTGTCTATGTGGTTTTTCTATGTTATTTTATGTGTGCATTTCTGAAAAAGTAGCATAGGAAATATTATGTAGAAAATATGCTTAGCCTAATGCATGAACGATTTGGGATAATTATGATGTTAGAAAAATATAGCTTTGTTGATTGGAAGCTTCAGTGAGGGGAATAAACTCAGGAGAAAGTTTCGGAAACTTACGCTGTGATTTGAACACTGAAGCGGAACGCTGAGCGCAGATCTCAGCGCAGCGCTAAGCAGTCCTCTAAGCAGTCCGCTGAGCGGCCTCAAGCAGTCCGCTAAGCGGCCTGAGGGTGAGACACGGAAGTGAGGCTATGGTGTTAGGGTGCTTAGCGGCCAGGCCATCCACTGAGCAGCCGAGGGGGGAACCGAAACCTCTGGACAAATATTTGGAAGTTACCATGTTTGATCTAGTTATGTTTGATGAGTTGAGGGTATGATTCTGGAGTAGTTAATGATCCGGTAATAATTATTATGTTTCTGAAGATTTGTGAAAGATAAGCAAAGACTAAAGAATGAATAAAGAGATTAAAGAAAAAAGGAAGACTAGGGAGAGGTGGAAAGAAAATAAGGCTAGAAAGGAGTAGAAAGACTTAGAGGAGTATTCGGGTTAGGTCTAATATAAGAGAAGAAAAGGGGAGCTAGGTATTGAAGAGGAGTTTCAAGGAGATTGAGAAGGATTTGAAGCTAAGGAAAAAGAATGAGAGAGGGAAAAGAGGAAGATGAGGATTCGGGTTTGGGCTTGGCAAGGCGAAAGAAAATGAGTGTTTATAAGTTTGTAGGTGAGTCAATGAGTTAAAGGAGGATTTAGAGGAAAATATAATAAAGCTAGTACGATCTTATTAGCATTGTGAAGTAAGTAATGGACGTATAACTATACGTGTATCATTGACAAATTTAGTCATGAAAGTATTGGTTATGTGATGCATCATGATATGTTAAGATATGTGCATAAAAGAATACGACATCATGATATTTTAAGATACGTGCATATACGAATATGACATGAATATGAGATCATGACACGAATATGACATCATGACATGAATATGACATCATGACACGGATATAACATCTTGACATGTTAAGACACGTAAACTAAAGAATATGACATCATGCATTGCATAATAAAACACGTACATTCAAGGGTATGACATCACGAGTCCACCCCTGGCCGCAGGCCGCCTCACCAACCTGTAAAAAGGGATGGTTTTGTACATAAAATGTGCTCACACTAAATGCGTGCATGGCATGAGATCTGTCATTACAAGGATACGGAGTAGGTTGTACACCGAAAAGGGACGATGGTTCCGCTGGGGTATAAAGGGGTGTGACCTTACACGACATTACATAAAACGCCTAGTGTGACATTACATGGCATTACATGACACGCCAAGTACGACCTAACATGACATGGAATACGTTGCTACATGGTACATGATATGCCTCATGCATGCTATATGTGATATATGTACTTGATATGCCTCATACATGCTATATGTGAGATATGAATATGATATGCATGTAACACGAAAACGTCAAGAAATGATGGTTTCACTTGAGAGCTTCTAGAAGGTTACGCGATACGAGGATAGCATAAGATACGAAAGAATACGAAAGTACGGTAGCTTTCCTGTGATAGGTAAAGAAAAGATTAGATTCCCCAATCACCTAGTAAATTAGATAAAGCTACTCAGGACTAGTACGAATATTCATAACCATTAGGGGTTTAGTATAACTATACCACCTAGAGACCCCCTGAGTGGCGGAATCATAATTGAGTAAAGAAGCGAGTACTTATGCCCCCAAGGGACCCTACTAAGGACGCGATGTTCTCATCCCCACTCCTTTATGGTTCCAGGCAAGCGTGACCAGCATACCTAAGAGGATGAGGCAGCACGGGAGGGCTTGAGGTCTCGAAGTCGAAGGATTCCCGAGAGATAGCAAGAGCTATTCCTTTCCATCCACTCCCGACGGTGGTTATTGTTTTGTATTCTATGACAGTTAAATGGTTTAGATCGGCCATTAACGATTATGTGCAGTATTTGTAGTTATGTATGTATTATTACTTACCTGTGTAATTGTGTTATGGACCATGGGATTATATTTATATACCAAGAAATATTATGTACGTCAATCCTCGAGACTCAATTATCGCTTGCACATTGATATAACTCCTTGATCCCGCACGGCTCTTATTTTAGAAATTTATAAAGTAAAAGGAAAAAAATTTCAAAGTAACCCAACCAAAGCAGAAAATAGCCTAGTGAGCATTGTTTGCGACTATAGCGTGAACAGTTAGCTAGGGTGTTTCAGTTGTTACCTTAAACCATTTTAAAGCTTATACACAAAATTTTGAACTGACATGCACAAACTTTTTAACGAACAAAAACAAATAATAAGATGAAAATGAAATGAAAACGAACAATAAGAAAATTTTGGTACTCAAGTGTAAAACCTTTTTGAACAAAAATGCATAAATTTTTAAAAATACATGCACAAACTTTTGAACAAGCAGAAACAAAAAATATGACAGAAATGAAAACAAAAAACGAATACAAAGAAGAAAACTTTGGTTGAGCACATAATTTTTTCAATAATAATGCTAAAACTTTTCTACACATATGCACAAACTTTTCAAAAATCTGAAAAACTAAAAAACTGCACAAAAATATACGAAAATTAAAACTTTAAGATCCATAATTTCTTGTAAAGAAGGGATAAATGAAGAAAAACAAATTAGAAAACTAAACAAAGGAAGAAAACAAGTAGAAGAAGAGTGTGTGAGAGTGTGAAAGAAGAAAAGGAAAATGTGCATGTAATGTGGTAACTGAAAAGTAGTGTAAACAAAACTTTTTTTCTTTTCTAAAACCAAAAATAATAATAATTAATTCTACTTTTTATTTATCAAATAAAACAAATTGAGTTATGCTCTTTTTTTTTTTTTATAGCAGTAACCCACCAAGCGAAAATCTGTTGCGTAAAGCAAGTTGTGGGCTTATGTGTTTGTTAATCACAAAAGAAAAGGGCAACACATACACATACCTTGAGCAGAACCATTTATTGAATTATTCTGGAGGTACAAAGTCCTTAGCGATGTTAATCCATTCAAACTTGGAAGGATGCTGCTTGTTAGACTATTCTGTGAAAGATCTAAGGTCTCCAATTTCTTCAATCTCGGAAATTCTTCAGAACAAGTAAAGCAACGTGAAGTTTAGAACATGTGCATCATGACCTGTTTCTTTTAATATACTACTTTTTTGCTAAATTAAAAAGTATATATAAATTTTATTTTTGCATAATTAATTTACGAGAAATAACTAACTAATGCGACGAAGTAAGTACGTATTAATTTTAAGAAAAAGTATTTTTCAATTAAATATATAAATTTTAAATAATTAGATAAAATTTGAAGCAAATAGTGCTCAAAGTTATTATTTTAATACTTTTTCCATAAGTTAATAATGATTGTTGAAAAAGTATATGTCATAATAGCCACTCCCTTGTGTCAATACCACTCGCACTTTGTGATTTTTTTCTCCTAATATTCTTAAATTATCTTTGGTTAAAAGTTTCTTAAATATTTAATCTATTGTCTGTCTCCCAAACTATTAAATACCTAATTTTCTTTAAGTTGATTAATAGAATCTGAATAGACATTAAAAATAAAAAAGAATAGATATTTTCTCTAATTTTGTAGCTCTATTATCTAATGTTCTTCTAAGCCTTGGCCTCTACTATTTAGTTGCTATTGAATGTTACTTAATTACGTAGTTGTTAATTAAGTGCAGCGGATCAACTTCATTTGGAATCTAAATTGTGTTATCGAGAAATTATATTGTTGTTGTCATTCCTCTACTCCATGAATTGTAATTCGATTCATAGAAAAATGAAGAGATCAAAACTAATCCAGAATTTCCACTGGGATGCAAGTAAATAGGTGCTCTGGGTCATTGATAGATTATGCAGTTGTTAAAGCAAAAAAATAATTTCAAACCAAGAATAAGAGAGTAATGAAATTATAAAAGGTAAAAGCAAAAGAGAAAAAAAGAATAGAGAACGCAGCACATTATCAGATGTAGACATGAGCAAAGCATAAAAGCTTTGTATTCATGAATAGAAGATATATGAAAATGGATAATTTCATGTTAATTTTTTATCATGTATTGTTATGTGACATTAATTAATGGTAAAAGATCACACATATCAACACATGACCAAAATATTACTTTAAGAGTGTGAGTGGAAGACTAATATTCACTCATTTGGGTGAAAATGTACGGATGTTAGCAACCTTTTCCTTAATCTTTTACTTAACTAGAGTGATCTTATTAACTACTAGTCAATTGTCATCATAAATGCATTTTATAAACTAAATTTTAAATTTTTTAAGAAACTTGAGTTTACTCTTATGTAAAAAAAAATTTTAATTTTCTTAGCTATAATTTTTCAAAAAATAACGATATAATCTATGCAATAATTGCAAGAGATGCTGAATATTTTATATACTAATTTATGATGTTATAGATTTCACAATAATGTTATGAATGTTACGATATTTACTTTATAACAGTTATAACTTAATTTGTAATGGTTCTTGTAATTATATCTATTTGTTGTCCACCTATAAATAGGTTATCATCCATTATAAAGCTACATTCTCAACATTATAATTTCTTGTTATCTTTTCTCTGATTATTTCCTGGGTTATTTTCTGTATTCATCATGAACTCTAACATTATATAAAAGACATGGACACCATCCTGAGTTCAAAGAACTCATTCCATTTTCTTCTTCCATTTCGTATATAATTTTTCCAGCGTGATCGTGCTCGTCACACAGAGACGAGTTAGCCTCTAAATTGTACATTGCTTTCTCGATTTTGCTGCCTTCTCGAGCCGCCATTTCTCCTCTTCCATTATCAAAAGACCTCTCCTCACGGTACCACTCTATCCCTGTCCTCATCGAGGCCATGCTCCTATGTCATAGTCGTCAACGTCACCAATAACTACTCTAACGTCGTTTGCTGTGTCACCTTCTAATGGCTGTGACACCTCAGATCTATGAGCTCCACCGTCTGTCAGCCTATAGTGCCACCTCTTCACCATGCCACAGTTTCATGGTCACCTCTGCAAGTCCCCTACTTCAGTTGACCACAACAACCGCAACTCGAAATGTTGCGCATCCACAATGAAGCCACCGTGCATCCACTGTGAAGCCATCATGTAGTTGTCATGCGTAACTCAGTCCCCACATGTTGTTATCTCTGTTTCACTTCCCTAAATTAATGTTTCTAGATATTTCAATTCAATTGAAATGCTGACGTCTTTTCTAGGGATTTCAATGTTTGGGCCTATGTCTATTTGGGCTTCCTTATTTTTTTTAGTTATATTTTGTTTGTCTTCATGGTTATTTATTTTTAGGCTAAAAAAAATAAAGATATCATATGAAGAAGATCGTTGTCGTTGCTGGTTTTTCCTTGCCCAAACTATTTCGTTGTTGCATTTGTCTAACTCAGATCGGCTAGTTGCCTTCAATGATTTCCTAATAACGTAGTATAGAAAGCATTGCTGCAATTAGCAAGTGCCATAATTGTAACCAAAGATATTTAGGAACTAGCTTTGTTCGTTAAATCTAATTAGGCAACTACTACTCTCACTGTATACATACACAAGCTAAGTGAGTAAACACTCACCGATTCAGCTAATCAAAATGAGTTTTCATTGTCACAAATTCTCTCTACCCCTTTAGCTTTATTAACATGGTACCATTCACTACTACGAGTCCATGGAGAACTGAGAGTCATAGTAAATTGTTCCACTGCTACTAAATTGTGATAGTGTTAGCGAAAGAAATTCCTAAATCCTGTGTTTTCAAGCTCGACGATGAGAACTTCTTGTCATGGCAGCATCATGCTTTGTTTTCCATCAAAGCACACAAGCTTAAGAATCATCTCTCAAAGGATAAAATTGCCCCATGGTTCAAGAGACTTGATGACGAGGAAGAAGACATTGAATCAGAGGAGCACTTGCAACTGGACGAGCAAGATCATCATCTAGATAATTCACTTCTCTGCCTCTGTTGTTTCTACGTTTGCTAATCAATTGGTTGGTTGTGAAATTCCACATTGAATTTTGGAAAAAATTGAGAACAACTTTGTACGTACCACACACTTGTGCACGAGTTTGCTTGTTCATGACTCAGCTAAAAGCTCTGAAGAAGGAAGCAGCTGCTCCAGCGTATCTCCTCAAGATCAAGAATTTCACTGATTCTCTTGCCGACGTGGGTTCGCCATTGACAAATAGTAAACACATTGAGGTAATATTGGATGGTCTAAGTGAGGAATATGCTCCATTTATCATATCCATCACCTCAAGAGTAGATCTATATACTATGGATGATATTGAATCTCTCTTGATGGCTCAAGATGGGATGATTGAACAGTTCAAGAAATCGTCAGATCTGAAATTGATTCAAGCAAGTTATGTGCAAGCTTCTCTACCAGAAGGAAAACGGTCTCAGTAGGACAACAATGGTGGAAGGTCTAGTGGTGGCAAAAGAGGAAGAGGAATAGAGGTCACGGTGGATGGTCTCGCTGAAGCCACAATGGTCGCACTCAATGTCAACTTTGTGGTGGCCATGAGTATTTGGCTTAAGAATGCTTCTACCTGTTTGACAAAAACCTTCCAAATCTAGTGAAGAAGCAACAACATTGTTGAATGGATAAATCAGATTTTACTTTCCAATCTTGTTGTATGAGTAGAGAATTCATCTGTTGCCTCATCCTATATCTGATCATGTATATGATTCCCCATTACAACTAGTGTATTAAGATATATGGGGTCCTGCACTTGTAAATTCAACATGTAATCATAGATAGTATATCTCCTTTATTAATGCATACGCTAGGTATACAGGTATTTTTCTTCTTACCAACAAATCCCAAGCATACCCTGCCTTCTTATAGTACAAAGCTTTTATTGAACTCCAAACTAGATCCAAAATGAAATTCACTCAAATTGATTAAAAAAAAAAAAGAGATTATCTTTCCACTCATTTTGTTACTTACTTCAGGGAGAATGGCATTTCCCATTGACTTTCCTATCCTTACAGCCATCAACAAAATGGCTATGCTAAAAGGAAGCATAGGCACGTAAAAGAAATGGGCCTAGCTCTCCTAGCCAATGCATCCTAACCCCTTACTTTTTGGCCCAATGCCTTTGCTTCAGTTGCTTACTTGATTAATCATTTCCCTTCTCCAAATACAAAAAACCTATCCCCTCACAATTTGTTGTTCAATCAAGATCCAGATTACAGTCATTTGAAAGTTTTTGGTTGTGCTTCTTTTCCAAACACTAGACCTTTTAACACACATAAGTTGGACTTCAAGTCCACTCCCTGTGTTATATTTATAATTCCACTGCAAGTGGCTCTGTTGTCCCTAGTTCCAATTCACCTACAGGTTATGCTATGCCAATTAGTATCCCTCGAATACTTAGTCGGTCCCAACTGCTTCTCAGCCATCAAATGATGATGTCACCTCCCATCCTATGAAAACAAGGTCCAAATCAAGGATTTTTGAGCCTAAGACCTATGCTACTATTATTATGACAAGACCTGACTTAACACAAATCGAACCAACTAATGCTAAGTAAGCATTCAAGTCCCTTCACTGGAAAAAGGCCATGATGAATAGTATTAAGCAATGTTGAAGAGTAATACTTGGTCTCTTGTCTCTTTTCCTAGTGATAGGACTCCTATTAGCTGTTGTTGAGTCTTTAAAGTGAATAGGAATCCTTATGGTAATGTGCAAAAATATAAAGCACGTCTAGTTGCTAAGGGCTTTCACCAAAAGGAGGGAATTGAATTTGTAGAGATATTTAGCCTAGTAGTTAAGCCACCTACTGTGATACTTGTTCTCTCTCTCTCTCTCTCTCAAGAGGTTGGAAGATTCGACAGTTTGACTTTAACAATGCATTTTTGAATGGAGATCTTGTAGAAGAAGTTTTTATGGCTCAACCTGAGGGATACCAATCAGGTAACTCTAATCAATTGTGTAGATTGCACAAAGCATTGTATGGACTTAAACAAATACCCCGAGTGGTAAACTAAACTCAAGAGCACTTTGCAATAGTTTGGCTTTACCTCTGCAAAGAGTGATAGCTCTCTCTTCACCAAGTTTGATGGCACTTCCACTACCTATATCCTTGTATATGTTGATGACTTTCTCATATTTGGAGATAACTCCCAAGTTGTTTCCCACCTCATAAGCATCCTCAATAGTGTGTTTGCTCTTAAATACTTAGGGAAAATGAATTATTTCTTGGGTATTCAAGAAATTCGAACCAAGAATAGAGAAATTACTCGCACTCAGACCAAGTACATACGAGATCTACTTAAAAAAGCTAGCATGGATGGAGCAAAATTCATGCCTAACTTTATGGTTAGTGAAAAAAAAACACTCGCAGTCTTGCTCTTTTTTTTTTTTTAATCCAAGCCTCTATAGATCTATAGTTGGTGGATTGCAATAGGCAAATATCACAAGCCTTGATATCTCTTATGTAGTTAATAAGGTGAGTCAATTTATGCACAGCCAAGGGAATCTCACTAGAAGGTAGTTAAGAGAGTGCTCAGATATATATTTCGTTTGGACTTCTACTCATGGCCTTACCTTTCGCAAGTCTTTAGACTTCAAAATCCTTGATTTTTGTGATTGAGATTGGGATTCAAACCGTGGTGATCGCAAATCAAGAAGCAGATTTTGTGTTTTACTTGGCACAAATCTTATATCTTAGTCTAGTAAAAACAAGGAGTGGTTTCTCAATCAAGTACATAAATGGAATTCCGCAGCCTAGCTAGTGTGCTTGCTGATATTACTTGGCTCAAGTCCTTATTGTCTGAACTCCATGTCAAGTGTTCTACAGCCCCCACTGTCTATCGTGACAACCAGATCGCTGCGCTCTCCTTACTACTAATACAATTATTCACAGCAATTCCTCAAGTTGGACTTGTACGTTGTTTAAGATCAAGTGGCTAACAAGGCAGTCTTTGTTCATCACATTTCTTCTCAAGACCAAGTAGTCGATGTTCTTACTCCCTCTCTATTTTAATTTATACATTCGAGGACAAACTCAAAGTGTCAAGTGTTACCACTCTCAATTTGCAGGGGAGTGAAGGAGTAGCATAGAAAGCACTGTTGCAATCAGCATGTGTCATAGTTGTAATCAAAGTCAGTTAGGCACTAACTAACTTTGTTACTTAAAACTAATTCAGTTACTCTCACTATATACATACACAAGCTTAGTGAATAAACACTGACCTATTCAATTAATGAAAATGAGTTTCCATTTTTCACAAATTCTCTCAAGCTCTTTAGCTTTCCTCACACCCCCAGCCCAGTCTGCTGTTGGTTCTGCCTCGGCACAGTGTTTAGACTTGTTGCCTTTGCTACCTTTGCAAAGTTCAAACTCTCATTGCTACCTCCGCATAGTCCTCATTGTTGCCTTCACACAGTTTGCCTCCACGCAATCCCTGTTGCCACCTCCATGCAGTCCCCATTGCTGCCTATGCATAGTCCCCGTTCTTGCCTCTATGCAGCTTTCATTGCTATCTCCACGCAGTCCCTATTTCATCGTTCTTGTTTACATGCTGACTCGACTTGTTGTACGTTCTCATAATTTGGTTTACGAACTCAAGTTGGTTTTGTTGATACCCACTTGAGTTTGAGTTTGAGGGGGTGTTACGAATGTCACAATAATGTTATGAACTTTACGATATTTACTTTGTAATAGTTATAACTTAATTTGTAAAGCTTCTTGTAAGTACATTTGTTTATTATCTTTTGGCTATAAATAGGCTATTATCCATTGTAAAAGTTACATTTTCAATATATTCACTAATATAATTTCTTGTTATCTTTTCTCTGATTATTTTCTTAGTGATTTTATATGTTCATTATGAACTCTAACATATTATTTTACATTATTGATTAAAAGTTCAAGCACACTCAAAAATATAATATTTGATTTAAGATACCTATATCTGCAATACAATACAATTTATATGTTAAAACTAGAACCTCAATGAGTTTTTTTTTTTTTACGATGAAAACAAAAGGGTTTTTGTCTAATGCTGAATTAATAAATTATTTATTTTAAAAAATAATATCTTGTATGTTGATGAAAAATGGATAATTTATAGTGAGAAACCTAAACTTCCACTCAATTGCAAATAGATACCTTAAATTTTTAGATCTTCTAATTTAACCTTTAAACTTTGAATCACTTGCCAATAACTAATATCAACCATTATACATGAGAATGTAAGGTTGGTTTTCCTAACTTTCCCCAACTCTATTTTATGAAGGAGGAAGGTAGCAACCTACACCAAGATATTTGAAAGGAAAAAAAAAAAAAGCAACCATTCTTATAGATGATTAATGTTTAAGAACACTATTTAAGGTAGGGAAAAGTTAACAAGTGCCCTTAGGGCGCTGGTTAAGAAAACAAAAATAGTAATTTTTGTATTGAAAACATAAAATGTGTATGTTTTTAATGCAAATAAATATATTTTAAGCTTAAAAGTTTTTATTTTAGTTTCTTCAACCCGTGTTTTTAGAGCATTAGTTAGCAAGCTTTTTTAATTTATTACTTATTTAAATAAAGTCAATTTAATTAATTTTCTCTCTCCTATATTCTCTTTCTTCACTATTAATTATTGTTTAATTCTATCTCCTCTTTCCACCTCCTATTCTATTTAACTCACTCAAAATATATAAGAAACAATCAATTTTTTACTAACATTTGTATTTTTTTAAAAAATTTAGTAATTAATGATGATAATAAATCATAAAAAAAATTACAAGTTTAAAAAATTGCTATTTTTTTAAGTATGGATTTTTTTTTTATAACGTATGTGGGGATGGGGAGATAAAAGAGAAAAGATAAGAGAGGAGAGAAAGGGAGAAGAGAGGAGGTACAGTGGGAGATAAAAAAAAGAAAAGAAAGGGGAGAGAGAAGATAGGAAATAGGAAAAAAATTAGAAAAGAAAAAAAACAAATAAGCGAATAAATTATAACGATAATCCTAAAAATTAATTATTTAATAAATAAAAATAGTCATATTGATGCCTAAAATTTGTATAACTACTAACTTCCTCTTTCATAAAATAGACGAGTGAGTGAGTGCAATAATTTGTAGATAGAATATCTAACTCTATATAAGTTATAATTAATTTTGTATAAGCGGATGTATGTCTACTATTAAGTCTTTAAGACATTATTTAAATGAGATTATTCGAATGTCTTCTAATTAACTAAGTCAAAGTCAAGTCTTTCAAAATCAAAAGCTAAGTCAAGCTTCATATCGTTTTTTCACTCTTCCTAACTTACTGGATTGAAACAACGTAAAAAAAACTTGTTTTTTTTTCTTAATATTTATCAAATTTAGATGCCATAGAAAAAAAAATTATTCAACTTTAAACCCAAAAATATTGAAAAAAACATTAGGCATTTAATAGTTTCATTTTATTTAAAATTTGTTAAGTATAAATAGTAAATATTTGTATTTATTATAATTAGTATAAAATTAAAATATGGGAATGACAGCTCAACAAGAGCGTTGAGGGTGTTAAAATTTAAGATCGAACATATAATTTGGTGGTTTCTGTCGTAAAATGAATCTAAAAGACATACCTTCATCGTTAATCCAACTCTCAAAATTGTTGTTAGACAAGGAGAGGTTGACCAGCTCTTCAAATGGACGAAGCAAAGAAACGTTGAACATCAAATCTTGTTGTACATCAAACGTTAAGCTGCCGAGGTGTAGCTCTGTCACGTGCCCTGTTGTTGAACATCCAATGCCTCCTCCCCAAGCGCAACAATTGCTGCCTCTATCTTCAACCCATGATCCTAGTTCACGCTCTGCATTCTCCCTATCCAGAGCTACGAAATGGGCTTTGATCTGAAGCAAGCCTATTCTCTCTGTCTCTATGCACCCATTACATGCTTTCATTTGCAGCACTGCAACAAAATACAAAAGCCCACTTACAACCAAAGACATCCTCATCTTCCTCTCTCTCTCTCTGTTTCAACTCCTTTCCCTACCTTCCAAGGTTGTGTAAATAACAACTTCTTGGGAAGACTTTGAAAAAGACTTTCAATTTTCTTGTGAAAAAGAGAAGTTTCGCACCAGGGCCTGACTCATCTTCTCAGATATTTCTAAATAGAAGAAGTTAATGATAAATGATACCAATAATAATAGGGCATTTTGATAAAAGGTAACAATAAATCAATAATTCTATTTTTACACCAAAATATCTGAACACTCTAAACACCATACATCAATATTTAGTAGAAACCACAATATATGATAAACATATCAATCATTTCTAACTTTTTCTCTCTGTCAAATCACAAAATTTTACATTGTGATATATATATATATAAGAATAAAGAATTCAGCTAATAGAAATTTGAGTTGTTATCAAATTACTGTAGATAATTAACTATTTAACTAATTACTCCATTCTTCTATAAGGTTAGTTCATTTCACATTTTTAAGTTCATTCATAATTTAATATATCTAAATTATGTACTAACATTGTGAAACAGAGGAATTATTATAATAGGCGACCCATCACAAAATTTGATTGACCGACAAGTAATGCATAGAAATAAAGTAACTAACTAGCGTATGATCGATGTTTTTTTGTGTTTATAAAATGCTCTATTTGTTAGGTAATAGAGCTATAAATATTTCTTTAGATGAATAATTATTTTTTAAAATGAATTAATGAATTTCATTGAAAGAATAACCTAATTCCAAGGAAGGCAAGGAAAAAAAAACACATTCACACAACTATCGCTACAATACGGCCTAATTTGAGAGAAGGCTAATAAAAAAATTTATGAAAAAAATTATTGGGACAAAACTTAAGAATAAAGAAAAGTACTCCTCTCAAATTAGATTAAGGCACCCAAAAAATTACATAAATATAATGTTTCGCAAATATAATACTTCAAGGATATAGTTATAAATATAATATTTTGCAAATTAAAATGAAGTTGTAAAAATAAAAAAAACACACAAGATATTTAATTTGATAAATTTCATTTACAAGGAAAAACCACGTAAGAAAATAAAACTTTTCTGCCATGGCAAACAAAATTAGTTTATAATATATAAATTTTAATACAAAGCTTTATACAAATGCATGAACCCTTGTCCTCTTTTCCTTTCACACGCTTCTCCTCTTCCACTTTGTAACTTCTCCCGACATTAATAAACACACAATAAAGACTTAAGTAACCTTTCCAAAACAATCTCTTATTATGTTATCATCAGTTACACAAAATTCATTCTATATATTTGTAGAATGTCATGTAATTTTTATCCTTTTTGTTTTTTTTTACATTTTATTGCATTATGAATTATTATTATACTTTCTATTATCACATCCAGGGACTTTACTGGCTTCGCCCTATTGAACTGCAAAGCCCTTATAAGAATATAAAATTTTCAATGAAAATTTCATTTCAATAATTTTATTCACAATGCGCCGATTTAATAAAGAAAAATATGACACTGGTTTGTTCTCTCTCCATCGTCCCAATAATACCAGCTGCCATCTATCTAAATTTATTTATTTATTTCCTTTTCTTTTGGGATAGGCGTTCGAGCAATGACAAAATTTCCTCTCATTTCATAAATGCACCGAAAGAACCAACCCTGAGTTTGACTTGTTCCAAAACCAAGATTGATTTATGTAAATATCTACACTTTTTTTTCTTTTTAATTAATTAATGTGGATGAAGGGAAGCATATATGTGTGTGTATTTTTCATTACTGTCCCACCGGTCTTTGTTTCCTTCTTAATGTTATCATGAATTCCTTTCATGGTTGTAAATAACGTTATCATTTAATGTGATAAATTTCATGATAAGGAAAAATCACATAAGAAATTGCATAATGCCTTTGCTCTTTCGGTTTCTAATTAATTACACTCAATTTTACTGATGGTAAGTTTCCCTTTTTCACAGCTTTTCCCACAAAAGAATCTTAATTTGTTAGTGCTTACTTTTAAGTGAAATTCTTTTCGTTATAAATTTATAATAAAACTCTTAATTTTATTGAACTATTTAAATACAATTATTACAAAACATAATTTAAAATTAATCAGCTTTTATTTATGTGAAATAGGTAAGAAGAAAATTGTGCCCAACGTAGGCTTTGGTGTGACTTGACTTATGCAAGAAAGAAAACTGTGCCCATTGTAGGCCTATGTGTGACTTGACTTGTGCAAGAATGCCCAATAGCATATTAATTAGGAAGACTTTGAGTTGACTTGAGAAAATGAAATTTTTTGAGTTCTTGACTTGTCTTTCTAATTTTTAGTTTTATTTTTAATTTTGAGAAAGCCAGTGAAAATAGGAGATAAAGTCGAACATTAAATTCAAATATTGACAAAGTATATTACCAACCAATTAATGACATCCACCTAATAATATTTAGTGGCTTCATACTACCCTATGCGGTAAATACAATATTATACTAAAATCTTTTATTTTTGACAATTTTTAGAACTAAATTCATTCAATTTTTTTTTCATTATATCACGATTTATATGATTTTGACAAATTTCTCACTAGGTAAATTTTTCATTAGAGTTTTACAGATCATTACAAACCTCTTTACAAATATTATATTGAAAAATATCAATTTATCACATTAGATCATTTAACACATCAATATGTCATATTATATCATGAATGATGATAAATTAAATGAATTTAGATCTAAAATTATCAAAAATAGAAAATTTTAGTAGGAGAATGTATTTATCCCATAGGATATTTAAGAAACTGCCATAATATTTTTATAACACTCCTTCTTGGATGTCCATTAGAGATATGCCTCATTTTGAGAAAAAAAATCATTGGAAAAAGCTCTTAGTGAAGGAAAAAAGTATAATATCCTTATAGTGTGAATTGCCTCGTTAAAATCCTTATTAAAGAAAAATCCAATAGGAGAAAAGAGTATATTATTTCTCTCCCCCTTAGTATCATAATTTCAGGTTTTGAACAACTTTTTAAATGTTGAAATAGACAAAGTTTTAGTGAATAAATCCGCTAAATTATCACACGAATGAATTTGTTGAACATCTATATATATATATATATATATATATATATATATCACCATTTTGTTGAAGGTGATCATGTGTGTAAAACAACGTTGGTGAAATATGATTTGTTCTATCTCTTTTAATATATCCTTCTTTCAGCTGACTTATGGAGGTAGCATTATCTTCAAACATAATTGTTGGCATGTTCTTTTCTAAGGTCAAGCCACAATGTGATGGGTGATTGATATAAGCCAAGTGCATTATCTCTTCATGATTTGATGAAGTGGCAACTATAGTTTGTTTTGTTGAGCGCATGATATAGTTATACCTTCACTTGTGAGTAAATAACTTGTTTGGGATATATTTTTATGTGGGTCACATAAAAAACCTGCATATGCATATCTAATTAGTTAGGGGACTAGATTCCTTTGAATAAAACAAATATCTATCAATAGATCCTTGTAGGTAACGCAAGACATGCTTAACAGCATTCAAGTGTTTTCTTATTGGACAATAACTAAATCTTGCTAAGAAGCTTACAGAAAAAGATAGATATGATCATGTATTGTTTGCAAGATACATTAGTCCTCTAATAGAACTAAGAAATGATATTTTAGGACCAAGAAGTTTTTTCGTCATAGAGTAAGTGCAAGTAGTGCGATAGCAAATTACTTGTTTGAATTTGACAGCACATAACTAGATGAACTACGTATAGTTATTCACGTATACATAAATATTTTTTCAACTAACAATTATTAATAATTTAATTAATAATATATATATATATAGTATTTAATGTTTTGTAAGTATTAAATAAATGAAAAAATTGGAAACATATATTACAAAAAATTCTAAGATATTTGGTTGATTTCATTTATATAATTTTTTTTTTAACTTATAGTACTTTTATTTTGTTTCTGCAAGTATTGATTTCATTCTATTGATTATACCAAAAAAAAAAAATAGTTCTTAAAAAATTGACCTAGGATGAGATTTTAAATTAGAAATTGTTGTCGTCATTGGGCTTTGTAATTGTACTTAAAGTAATAATGATTATGTGTAGAGTAAGTGTAACACCCTAGCTAACTGCATACCCTCGAGTAGTACGCAATGCTCACTAGGTTGTTAATCACTTGGTGGGAATACTTATAGTCCCTTATTACTTTTTCGAAAATACTTGATTACGAAAAATATGGACCAATTTAAAACTTTTCTACTGAGTGCATAATTACGAAATATGAGCCATGTGTGAATCAAAGTATATAAGACAAACGATAGAGCTTGAGGCTTATAACCAATAGTCATTCATAGCATAATTATTTACCTAAGCAAGTACCTGGTCCTTCACAGATAAGTACAACCAATCATATAATATTATAATAAAGTATATGTACATGTTATAATCATCCATACACATAATAAAAGTTCGTCCATCGCATAACCAACTAAGCAAGTCTTCATAGCCTTGAAAATCTGTCCGTCCGTCATCGGTAGCTTGTCCTCTGTTCTTTCCTGATCCTCTTGGTGCTCCTCATAGCTCACGTCTACCCCTGGAAGTATAAGTGAGTGGGGGTGAGAACATTCGTCCTCAGTGGTTTACCTTGGCGTCGGGGGATCCTTTTAACTCACTTATCAACCGGCCGCTCAGGTGTTTCTAAGTGAACATGCATACTAGTATCCTACTGGTTATTATCTGGCCTAAGTCCTGAACGGCTTTATCTACTTTACTAGGTGACTGTGGAACTAGTCTTGCTTATCTAGGCTCTCGTGCTTGTTAACTTTCCTCGCGCATATACATAGGCCGTCTCGAGCGTTCTCTTGACGACTACATAGCTTATCATAGATTCTCATATACTTATACATTACATACTCATACATCATCATATACTCATGCATCATATACTCATACATCATATACTCATGTACTCATTCATCATATGCTTATGCTTGGGGAATATGGGGATTCTCTTACGCATACCGGCTCACCTGGGTTAGCGTCCTTCTTCTCCTTTCTTTATTCTTTTAGGTATGACGTCAACCTTTCCTTCACTTCTTATTGCTTCGATGAGCAATCTTTAGCTTTAACTTTAACTTTCTTTGTGCCATTAACCTCTGCGAATCAATCCACCCTTTTGGGATTAATCCGTTAACCAAATCCTCCCTGATGGTTTTGTGTGGCTTAGAGAAGGGGGGTTGAATCTAAGCAAAGGTTTTCGAAAAAACTTTTCGTTCTTTAAAATTTGCCTCCTAAAATTTCAGGAGATATCTCCTAGTTTTCTGGGAGACAAGTTTTTCTGAAAAACTCAATTTCTTTAAAATGAAAACAGAATTTATTTGAAGAGTACAAAATGTAAAAGATAGAGGGAAAAGAAAATTCACAATAGGATTTATACTGGTTCGATTCCTTAACGGGAATCTACGTCCAGTTCTTCAAACGCCAAAGCCAATTTTCTTTCACACAAATTTCAAGTACAAAATCCAATAGTTCCTTTCACTCAGGAACTCTCAAATCAAAACAGAAGCTTGAAACAAAACCTTTCTCTCAAGCTCTCTGTTACTCGCCAGGAAAAAATCTCAAACCACAAATATTTTCCAAAACAATGAAGACACTTAAAAACTTCAAATCAGAGTGTAAACCAAAATAATCAGAGATGGAGAAGTTTGTATGTGAAGCTCTTGAGAAGAATGTCACGAATGGTTTTTGCTCAAGTGTCTTGATTTTCAAAGTGATCATTGGTCACTTATTTATACTCGATTCTTGAAGCTTCAAGACCATCTTATTTATTTTTTGCCATGATTCCTTCTTCCCATGATTTTTGCTCTTTCTTCATTTGTCTTCAATTAGCTTAATTTTTGTTGATGCCTCTTCAAAGAAATTTAACATATGTGCTATGCTTTCTTTCTCTTGACCGTTGTGAGTGAAGCTTGCATCCATCACGTTTTTCTTTCTTGTTTGTGAGGAGAGCTTTTCTTGTTCCATGATTTTTTCTTTCCACTTTCTTGCATCGAGACCATATTGCAAGGAGAGCCTTTTTTTTGTACCTTGATTTTTGCTTTCCAATAATGTGTCCATCACGTTTATTTTCAAGCTCCTGTAGCCGTTGGAGGCTCACCTCTTTATTTTTTATTGTGTCAATCACGTCCATCCTTCCCTTTTGGTGTACTCCCTTAAGTGATTCTTTCTTTTAGTCAAGGAAGAATTGCTTTTT
>QANU01018730.1:0-10257 GCA_003254905.1 Nissolia schottii
GTGCTTTAATTAAAATACAATTCTTTTTGTACATCTTCTATTGTTTAAATTTAAATCAAATTAATTCAAAAAATTGAATAACTTATTTTTATTAACTGTAAGTGAAACACCCTAGTTAACTGTTTACCCGTACGTAGTAAACAAAGCTCACTAGGTTGTTTTCCACCTGGTCGAAATACCTTAGTCCATTGTTATCTTTCGAAAATAGTTGCTTAAGAAAATAGGGACCAATTTTGAAACTTTTCCTTTGCCTCGATTATTTAATAAAATAGAGTCATGCGTCGGAAAGAACAAGTATAGCAAGCGGTCAAACCCTTAGGCTTAGCGGATAACTGTCTAATAATAATAAAGCATACAATATACACCCATCTGGTCCATCAGAACAGTCATGTAGTTATTATAATAAATAATATACAAGTAACATGTTCAACATATACAGTACCTAACATTAAAATACAAGGGCTAACTGTAGCACTTCCCAGTTTACCCCTAACAAAGTACTAACTACTGCTGTCTCTAGTGTCCCTGTCTGGTTCTGACCGCCTCATAGCTCCTCGGCCGGCTCGGCCTCATCCTTGTAGTATGAGTCATCACCTGTTCCTGAAGTCATAGGGCAGTGGGGGTGAGAACGGTAGGTTCTCAGTGGAAATAACTCTAATACATGTATCTTGCTTTTCATTAGGTCGGACTTCAGGCTGCTCAGAGATTTCTAAGTGTGCATACATACTAACATCCTACTGATTATTATCTGGCCTAAGTTCTGAACGGCTTTATCTACGTTACTAGGTGATAGGGGAACTACTCTTGCTTACTACGTTCTCGTGCTTATTAGCATTACGTTTACATACATAGCCGTCTCGAGCGTTCTCTTGACGGTAATTACATAACAGCAGAATCATACATTACATATACTCATGCATCTAACAACCAAATCATCAGAATGAACATGATGCATAACGGAATCATCAGAATGGACATGGTCTTTGGAATATATGTTATCCCCACCATAGCAGTGCCCTCTTTTGACAATATTATGACGGGATAACCTCACACCTCCAGGTGGTCCTCTGTTGACCCCTGCGGTGGGTGGATATTGTACCCCCACCTTAGCTTGCCCCCTTTCGACAATGCTAGGCGTGGTAACCGCACACCTCCAGGTATGCCATATCGACACCACCTGTGGCGGGCTTCCACATTCAGGATGCCTCTTTGACCTCCTGAAGTGGGATCATATTTGGCATCTGTTGATCACGGCCTTTTCAGCATTTATTTTCATTCAGCATTTTTAGCATTTTTCATTCAACATTTTTCAGCTGTAATTCAGCATCTCTTGCTTTCTGTACCTGCAGCATGTCATGACTTGTTTCCTATGGTTCAATTCATAATCTTTACTTATCTCATAATTACTTCTAATCCTCTAAACTTGCTTTTTCATGAATGCATGGAATGCTACACATTACATCACATACTACATATACTGCACATATTCACATACTACATATACTTCACATATTTCAGTCACAATTCACAGTTACAGCATTGAGTGTTAGACTATGTGCCTCAAGATAGTTTCCATAAAACATTCTGGTCTCAGGCCGCTCAGCAAAAACTACTATCCGCTCAGCGTTCTGAGCTCCTTGTGCTCAGCGTTTAAAGCATCACCGCTCAGCGGTAAGAGTCTCATCGCTTAGCGGTATGACACGTGTTCAAAATATCTTTCCAGCCTTATCCTTTAAGAAAATATCTTCACATCCTTCTCCTTATCCGCGGTGAGCTGCAGACCGCTCAGCGGCAACTGCCTTCCGCTCAGTGCTCTGGAGTTCAAGTTTGAAAAATATCGATGCATTCTGCTCAGCGGTAACTGGGCGAAATTAAAAACAGAATGCATCGTTTTCTTCCCTTTCTTTCCCCTTTCTCCCATGGATCCTTCTTGAGCTTTTACACATATTCCACACATAATAATCCTATCTAGTTCAGGTCACAAGACCCTTTAGAATCATCTCCTAACTCCTAGCATAGGTTTCTAATCATACATACAAACATAAACCATAAACTCACACATACACATAAACACACATAAGCTCATCTAACCATCAAAGAGATGAGAAAACTAGAGTTACCCACCTGTGAAGGAGCTGTCCGGTGAGGAAGAAGCGTAGAGGAAGAAGAAATGGATTCGGCATCATGGAGAGAAAAGACAGAAAATGAAAATGAAGTTTCAGGGGAAGCAAATGGAAACAAAGAAAGAAAACAAAGAGGAATCGGTCAGGGGCTAGCTCCCCCACCGTCCTTAATACATATATTTTATAATATTATATAATTGTGATTCTTATATTATGCATCTTATATATTACTATTCTATTATTACTATTACTATTTACTAAAATTATTATATTATCTTAGCTCCTATTTATTAAGATTATTATACTATGCAATAGTATATTTTATGTAAATATCCAACTATAGGTAAACATGATCCTGTCAGTCTAATTTTGATCATACTTGATCGTGTTTTTGTTGTTCGCAGTCCCGATACTCCACGTACAGTTGTCCAAAAAATATTCCGGACATACCCTCGCGTTCTACTCATTTTCCCTTATTAGTAGTTGAGTCCGGTGGAGGTATTTAGGGAATTATTATTTTATTAGTATATTTTATGGTTACTTTCGGTATTCGGAGAAATTCCCGATTGGTCCGGCAATCGTCCGAAACTGAACCGATTTCTGTTTTACCGACACTTTAGGTTTTTCATCTATCTCTGGAGGTCGAGAGGAATCATTTGAGTATCAACAGAATTTGGAAATACCCCACAGAATAATTCCTACTGACCTAGAGAGGTTAATTCCTACAAAGGGCTCTATAAACAGTTGTTTGGGGAAACTCTCACTAAGGGATACGCTTGCAATGTTTTTCTTCTTCCTAAATTCATTTATACATTATTTTATTTATTTCTACGAACTTTTTACTAAGGGGAAAAATACGGGATGTTACAATAAGCGTTGTTGCTATATCTTTACAAAAAAAAATTGTGTGAGCTATTTTTGCAAACGTTTTAAATAAAGCTTTTTAATTGTATTCGATTCACCCCCTTCTATGTAAGTAAAGCCACTAGATAACAGGTTTTGCTCGTGTGCTGAATCCTTGCGTGATTCTCCTTTGGGATATGCGCTTTGAAAAAAAAAATTCCAAGATCATCGCAACTTCAGCGAAGGGAGGGAGAGAAAGAGAGAGATATCTAGGGAGAGCTGAGAAAATGAATTATGATAATGATAGGTGAGTTGTGTAGATTAAAGATTACATGAATATATAGCATTATGACTGTACATTATTGATCACGTGCATTAACCAAGTAATAACATAATTACAACTAACTTTATAACAGAATTAAAGCTAACTCTAACAACTCGATAACTTATTACTTCAACAGTTATTGAGTTGAGTTACTAACTCCCCCTTGCGCACCAAACTCATAATTCCATAATCTTAGAGGAGAGAAACCTTAGAGGAGAAGGAGGAACAAGAATGGAAGAGGAGAGAGAACCAACTCTACAAATCATCACCATCACCTCTCTATGTATCAATCTTTTACAATTTTTTGTTTTTCTCTTTTAATGTATCGATTTCCTATGGTGATTGAACCTATAAGCAACTCTCACAATCTTCTCTAGAGCTTGTTGAGACATTAAATCAATTAATTGATGATTAAACAATCAAAAGCATTAAGAACAAATTCAAAGACTCAATTAAACCAAAAAGGAATTGCATAACGTTAATCTGCGTGGCCTTAGATAGGGGTTCGTAGATCGTTCAAGCATTACCATGGGTAGTTTGTTATAAGAAATCAAGTGATCACACCTAAGATGAGAGGATTGTTAGTGCTTGAGAGACTAGTAGTCAGCATAAGAACCCCAGCCACTAATTGATTAATCTTAGAATTGTGTGATTAAGAGCTAGGATACCAGAGTTTAAATAGGCAAAATCTTGTGCCATGGTGTTTTACCAAATTAATTTCTACAATCTTGTTACTTTTGATTTCTTCATTTAATTAATTTAGTTTTATACTTTTTGTAAACTTGTTCGATTTAATTTTTAATTAATCTTGATCCGTTCACCTTGCTCGTTCATTGATTATTCTGTACTTAATTTATCATCGTGAGAATAATAATTCTTACTCACATTTATTACTTATACAACATGATATACTTGCTGTGATTTTTTTTGCTAGGAAGAAAAGAGAACTTTAACATTTCTCTTTATTTAAATCTGCATCAAAACGGCCATTATTAAATATAAATAACAACAAATATTATTGGCTAGATTTCCTCACCAACGATATACCAATATTTTTTAAAGAAAAGAGCAGACATAACATCCAGTCTAGGACACTTGGCGGGGCCATTTTAGAAAAGAGCTTCCTTCACCTCTGTCCTCGCAAACAACATGCTCAAGAATCGGCATTGATCATTAGAAAGAGAATTCATTGGGCTTTCCAGCAGCTAGTCCTAATTTAAAAGGGTACGGATGGCAAATAAATTTGTAAAATAATTTATTATTGTCGTATTAAGTGATCAATAATATAATTATCCACAAAATTTATATATCATTACTTCTTATATAATATAACTTATAGTATTTCTTTTTCTTGACGTGTAATTTATTTTATATCCATGTTAGTTACTAAATGTATGTAATTAAGAAAGAAAGAAAACTATATATACACCTCAAAGAAAGGCTCAAATTAACCTAGTCCTTGTTCTCTAAGGTAGCATTCGATAAGTGTCCTGTGAAAGAAAATATGAAGACACATGAATAGCTGAGACACGTCTCTTGCGTCCCTCCATTTTGGAGATACAGTAGAGATGCGTCCCTTCCTTTCCAAACATCTCTTCTGTATTTTTCTTTTTTAGATGCATAAAAATTAGTTAAAAAATTATTTTAAGACAAAGACAATTTTAAGTTTCATGTTTTCGTTTCATTCTCCAAACATGTTTCTGTCCCCATTGTCTCTGTATTTTCTCTCCCGAGACGCTTACCAAACACAGCGTTACGCTCAATTGTTCTTTTGAGGTTTTCTTGCTATTCCATCAATGTTTTTGATTTTCGATTAAACAACGAACATATTTGAATGATCTCTAGGGTTTGCATTTGAGAAAACCCTTTGAAAAGCGTTGAAAATGTTTGTGCATACTAACGCACGAAGTTTGTGCATTATAGTCTTACAAGTTTGTGTATATACGGTTTTGGTGGGTGAGGGTAGTTCATGCATATGTTTGTGCCCTATATGGGTTCAAGTTTGTGCAATTTGGGGGAAACTACATCATGTTAGATTATCAAGGATTATAACATTTCGTAAATACCTGAATTCATGGATGTTGATGGAATTCCCTACAACGATTAGTCACGAACAAGATCGTTTGCTTTATGATCTTCCTCAACTAAATCCTTTAGTTCCTCAATGGAGCATCTGTTTCTCTTCCAGATGGGGAGAAGGGAAACTGTTTGATTTGGTGTATTGGAGATCATAGCCTCCTCACGTATTTATAACCGATCACGGGGCCCACTATCCATTGGTAGGCCAATACTCAGCATCTACCCATTAAGTCCATATCATTTTCTTTAAACCCAAGAGGCTTGTAATAAAATTAGATCACTATAATAAATCATTTATGATAAATAACTAATATAATTTTTATTAAATATGAGCCCACATAATTATTGAAATTACAAATTTTTAACGGGAACTAGTTCAAAGCAAATAGACATAAATCGAAGAGGTTACAGAGATCCGTGACATGGTTCCTGCTAATGGCGGGATTATCAACAATGTCTTTAAGTCAAAGGAGTTACTTTTTATCTCTTTAAATCTTGCATCCAAACCCTTCATGGCTGAGTTCTGCACTTACCTAAAGGAATCAAACCAAATTGTTAGCCTTTGTCCTCGCATTAAAATTAAAAAATCAATGTAATAAGATAAAAAAGATAACACTAATAGCAAGACAACAAAATAAAAAATACTTTTAGAAAGGAATAGAACATTCCTTAGTACATAACAAAGTATAAACTAAAGCAACTTTATTGCAAGGGTGCTAATCCTTGTATCCTTCATCCCTTTGTACTCTCTGTAGTTGAGGAACTACTAGCTAAATCTTGTCAAATTGTAAAAAATTCAAATGTAAGCAAATGATGGGAAGCTTAACAAAATGGAAATCAGTACTCTGAAGAACAGAGACTAGTTGCTAGAGATGAACACCGCTTTGAAGCCAAATAACTAAACCAAGTTCAGAATCAAATACCTTCCAATGCACTTAAGGGACTTTGAATGTCAATTAACAAATAGTAATTAGACAAAACTGAAAGCACTTTCTTATATTTGTAAGTTCTTTTTCTAACCTTCACATAAGGATCCGTGGCAATATAAAACCATCTTGATATCAGGCCTCACTACAGCAAGGAAAATTTAGAATTTAATAGCTTAATACACCAAGTTGAATGTCACATATATATGAGTGTACCCTGATGTTTGGGTGAGTCAATATGAACTCCCCATGGGAAGGATCAAGTGTAAAACCGTTTACACCATTTCCTGTGCTAAGCACAAACTGCAGTCTCAAAATTTGTTCAATCAACATCAGATATTCATGATCAATTCCATTTCAAAAGATAAACAAATAAACGATAACACTGAAATTTATTGCGAAATGGAATTATAACTTTATAAATAGCTAACAAAAAATATGTACAAGCTATGTTTTTCTTTTTTTTACCTTGCAAGAGCTACCATACATGCAGTAACCAGCAGCTAGCACGCTACTCCCAGGTTGCAAGACATCATCAACGGTAACGTTAGCTTTATCCTTCGTGATGTAAATAACAAAGATCGAATACACATCAATGGAAAATGGTGGTCGCTATGATTATAATTTCTACTACGACAAACACATTGAACTCACACCAAATCAACACACTAAAAACTCAATCGATTCCAAATAATAATAATAATAATAATTAAAAGAAATAAAAAGTTGGAACATATAATTGGCAGGATAATTATCTCCGAACACAAATCCAATTGAAAAGATTTAGAAACCCTAGATTTGAGCTATTTCATGAAAGTTGGAGCAGAGCTTTAGAAACAAGTACCAAAATCAAAATTCTTAGAAATAAGCAATATTAAACACATGTGCATGAGCACGTAGAAATGTTTGGTGACAATATTTGTTTCTTGTTTTGTAGCAATACTAAACTCATATGTGCAGGGACATGTAAAAATGTCTCATAACAATGTTTGTTTCTCTCGCATATAATTTTTGTTTTTCTATTTGTGATATTTATTTTTTTGTTGGGTAGCTATTTGGTGGTTATTTTTAAGGTGTACAAATAGTGAGACTGTTACTGATAAAAAAATGCTAATTGTACATCTAAAAAATAGTCACCTAACAACCACTAAAACAGAGAAACAAACATTATAAAACAAAGAAACAAACATTACAAAATAGAAAAACAAACATTATCAAATACAAAAAATAAGCAATATTAAACACATGTGTGCATGGGCACGTATAAATGTTTGTTGACAATATTTATACAAAAATATTCAGTAACAATATTTGTTTATCTGATTTATAATGCTTATTTTTTTTATTTTATAATGTTTATTTTTTTATTGGGTGACTGATGAGTAGTTGTTTTTGAAGTGTACGAATACCGACACGGTTAATGAAAACACAATCTAAATTGAAGAAGGACAAGCAATTTGTCCAATTGAAGCAAAATCGAACTTGAAGAAGAAGAAGAAGAGGGGGTATGGAATTTGACTTTTGTTCGCGCACTAACTTTTGATTTCTGCCAAACAAAAATGACGATAGCTATTTTAGGATTCTTAGAGAACGAAAATGAAGGAAAAAGGAAATGAGAAAATCGACGTACTCTTGTCAGCGGTGGCAATGGCAATGGCAATGGCTGACGATGACGGTGGCCGGTTGTAGCGCGGCTGGCGATGGCAGTGACCAGTGGTAGTGCGGCCGGCGGCGGCAATGACCAAACCAAGCAGTGAAGAGTGTTCGAGAGTGTAGACGGTGAGAATGGAGAGAAATAGGGAAAAAAAAAATCGGCCAATGCAAAATGAGAGAGAAATAAGAGGACGGAGCTAAGTAATTGTGCCTAAATTGCTAAGTGAATGGAGATATATAGTTGCATTGAACTATTGCCAAATGCTAACCGGTAGCAGCTTTGAGCAACTGCTATAAATTGACTACTACTAGTGCTCCTTTTAGGTGTAGTATTTGTCCCCTTCGAGAGCCCCTCAGTTGTTGTCACCCTTAAGCGCCTCTTTAACTGTCTTCACATTTGCCATAGTTAACTCAAATCTACTCATATATGTATTTTTCTCTCCTTTTTTTAAGATCTACGCAGATCTCTCTTCAACAATTTTTTTTTCTTTTTTCTTTTTGATTTTTTTAACATTGGTGAGGGTTGTTGTACTGTGTTGTTGCTCAAATCTACTTTGATTTTTGTTGTTGTTGTGTTGTGATTTTTGAAACCATGGCGACTCTGGCAACATGGGTGGAGGTGGGGCTGTGCTGGGTGCCAGGAGGAAGGCGCGGAATGGGTGGTTGACGATGACATTAAGTAATGGCAAGATGAGAAAATCAAACAATATTGAGGGTTAAATTAGTAAATAAAAATTATTAAAATATAAATGTAATTATTATATAATTAATTTTATAAAGATAATCTCAACCTTTTAATTTTTTTAAGTTTTTGATAGTAGAGATGTATGGATCAATTTGATCCCTAAGAGAGCAGGGACTAACTAAGTCATATAATTAACTAACATGTTTAGGTAGGAGCATGATGTACCTTGTTATAAAAAGAAAAAGGTGTAGCATGGTCCATAAGGATTTTATGGTAAATTGACACCTTCTCTTTCTCTCCGCTTCATCTTTTCCCTTTCTGTTCTGATCTCTTCCCCCTCCCAAACACCCATAGCATCGCTGTTGCCACCGCTTTTGCAGTGGAGGCCAAGATGAGAACTGGCTTTCGACACCCCACCCCAACCCAACCCCACTACTTCTCAAACCTCCTTCATCGCTTGTCAACCACCCCACCTCGGCGTAGCCACCACCTGATCTCGACTTTAATGCCTTTGTTGTCCCGCAATGAAACACAAAAGGAATAAAGGCTAACGGATCTGGGCGTTCGGTGTTAGATCTGGACAATTTCGCCAACAATGGAGCCACACGTTGTGATTCATTCAAAATGGCGGAGGCACTCTGTAACGAGATGAACTATGAAAATATTACTCAAGAAATCCACCACACAATTAACTACAGAGGTTCTCAACAAACAACAATTAAACAGTAGCAGAATCCGAAATTAAACAATGACAGTTCTGTAACAAATTCTTCAGGACGATAGTGTTCTGAGCACAGAGGCTAAGCTCGATCACCTTCGGCAGCCGCCTCCCTAACGAGCGCACCCGAGAGGGATCAAGGACGGCTGCTGGAGGTTGCGCTCTCTGCCGCCGGTAACTCCGCGGTTCTCACCTGCGGAACAGAGTCGATTAGCGAATTGGGAGAGATAAGCAAGAGAGAATAACAGAAGAGAAAATTACTCACAATACTCATATTCTCTCCAGTGATGAATCCCCTCAGCTTTAAGCTTGGTTGCCTAGCCCTCTTGCTTCGGCGCCATTCCGTTTCCTGCGCTGTCGTGGCCACGTGGCCACGATCTTCAACGATTCTGTTATGCTGAGTTGTCTGCTGTTGTGGCTCGCTGGTGCTGTTGGCCCCATTTCCTTCTTTACCCCCCCTTTCTTTGGTTATTTCCCTTACTGCCCTCGCTAGCCGTTACACACTCGTGATAACGCAGATGGAACGACAGAGGAACATGCAGATGAATATTTTCTAAATCTAGATCTGAGTTAATTTTTTATGTGTAAATATTTTCTTTCATTTTTTGGGTTGTGGTTTTTGCTCGAGACTGATTTTTTTTTTCCATAGAGATATAAAGTTTCTTCTCTTTTAGTCATGAAAGCTTGCAAGAAACAATTACACTTTTGGATCTGAGTTTTCTTTACGAAGATGATAAAATTTGTTACTTTTGTGGCCATTAGAGCTTCTTGTTCTTGATTTTCCTATTAGACTCTCTCTTTTATGGAATTAATTGATAATTGATTTTCCTAACAAAAGAGCATAGTGGCAAGAAGAGAGGTTGCAGAGACGGGTGGGAGTTGGAGGGTGTTTTTTTTTTTTCCCG
>QANU01018747.1:0-19235 GCA_003254905.1 Nissolia schottii
TCAAATTAGTCCCCATAGTTTCAAATCCATCAAGTTTTTCCTACCTCATTTATGGCTGCCTACGTGGCACGTTAAGTGTTGCCTGGACTACCGTATGACTGATTACATGATAGTCACTCCTAATATATAAAATTAGTCCTTAATCTTTACCAAACCAATCATTTTCGTCCATATCCTTATCTAACCTGAAATTTTCAAATTTAAACCTGAATCTCTAAAATTAATACTCTAAAGCACCTAATTAACTCCAAATTAACTACTTAATTTCCAAATTACTTAATTAATATAATTATACCCACTTAATAAAAAAAAAAAAAGAACCAAGGGTCTCTCACATACCTACTTCAAATTACTAAATGTGAGACTTCTTCATTACTTCTCTCATGTGAACGGTAACACTATTCGTCCCTATCCCCTATGCTCTCCACCATTATTACATCTCTCCAATGCAGCACGTCTGTCGACGTCATTGTTGGAAAAAGAAAGCCAAACAACGGTAGCTAGACCGCATTCTTAGCGTTTCGGTTGGCCTTGTTCTCCATCTCATAAGGTAAACACCACTTGCTAAAGAAAAGTTTACACCTTTTTTTATCACGCCATTGTTCTTGTTTGAATCTTTGTTTTCCTAGCTTTTGTATGAATATGTAGTGTATTTGCACGGATGGTGGTTGTGATTAGGGTTTGGGTCCTATTTTTGTCATAACCTAGTCTTATGCATGTTGTGCTCTAGTTTTTAGTCATCATTTTTTAAAGGATGATGATGATGAGGATGATGCTATGTTGTTGTGTGTCTATTTAGGGTTTTTTTTTTTCATTTCGGGTTTAATTAATACATAACAAGTAATAATTAATACGTCATACAATTTACTACATTCATCCACTCTTAGATATCAAATCTTATCCAAAGATTTATCCAAAATATTAGTTGCCATTTGATTAGATTTAGGAAGTATTAATTATTGGTTTTTTTAACTATATTCTTATTTATTATTTCTTCAGTCCACTCTTATATGTCACTTTTGACAAATGCACCCAGATTAAAAAAAGATTTAATTTTTACATACTTAAATAAAACATCATTTGTTTAGATTAAATCACTCTTATGAAAAATTGCAAAGCAATTAATACAATAGTAGAAAGTTCATAATAAATAGAAATATAGTTGAAAATACAAGAATTAATATTTTCTTAATCTAATCAAATAACTAATTTTGAATAAAATTTTGGGTAAAACATGACATAGAAAAATGAATGGAAGAAATATAAACTTTCTATTATTAGATTAATTACATTACAATTTTTTCATAACTTCCTAATGGTAATTTAGTACAAGTACTTGAATATCAGTAGCCCTTCACAGCTTTAACCCCTCGAGAGGGAAAAAAAAAAAAAAGAGGACAGAGAGAGAATGAACTTTCTGAGGAGATGGATGGATTGCAGTATATAAATCAAAAGTGCGGAAAATTTATAAGGCATTTAATTGAAAATAAGCCAATCAAGCCTTTGAAGAGGTCCAAAACAAGAATAGATTTTCGGTGTTATGACGATTGATGAAAATAGATTTTCGGTGTTATGATGATTGACGAAGAAGATGATGAAGCAAGTGCTGATGGTGGCCTAGCTAGTTCACTCAGCTAAGCCGTTTCTGCAGAGGAGAGAGAAATGACTACAGCTTTTGGGGGGTCTAGTTATTATGTTGTCACTTGTTTATAATTGGATGTGCCTAATTAAATTCTACGTTTTAGTCACCAGTGTAGGCAAGAACTCCTCTACTTCCTTGTATTAAAAAATAATGTATAATGGACCTTCATCTTTTAGCCAATACAAGCTAAAAAAACAAAAAAATTCCACTTTACTTAAATAAGATCCCCAAATTCCTTATGCTTATCTCATTTGCTGTAGTACATGCATTAAGTTATCATCATCGCACTGTAGGCCAATTTGCTTGCAGGTGCAAGTAACAGTTCCTGAACACTATATACGATGATCTCTTTTTCCAAACTTCTCTGTAAATAGATTCGGGCTTCTTGGGAGTGTCAGCGTTGAAGCTCGGAGAGTTTGAAGTTGTCCTTTAAGATAATGTAAGTTTTTCTATTAATGTATTAAAGGGTTGATATATGTATAGTCTATTATTAATATAATCAATCCATTTGTTCATGGATATAATCTTCAAGGAGCAAAACTAACTTGAGTATTAACTCTGGCGTTATAATTAACATTACTTCATTCAAAAATGCAAAACACTTTCAGCATATAATTCAGAATTTAGGTGATCAAGTAACCACCAATGGTTAAACAGTACTTTGACTAAAGAGGTAGTATGCATTGCCTGTCAAAGTGATAGATTATATGGCCAAGTTTAATAAATATTGGTTTTTGGGTATTTCATTATTATTTGGTTTGTTGATATCTAGAGGGTTTTGTTGAGATATTGGTGCTAAACAACATGCTTTTGGAAGAAATATAATCTAGAAAAAGATAGAGTATGGAAAGAGGTTACGAGAAGAATTCTGCAAAAGGAAAGGAATATTTCTGCAGGTTATCATGTATTGATGGCTGTTTATTATTTGGTGAGATATTCCTCTATTTAAGATCATGCAACACTGTATGTTTGGGTAATTAAATTGTTCGGGATTAGACATGGTCTCCAACGCCTGGAATTTAAGATTCATGCATGTTATTTGTAAAAGTGATTCACTTGATGCTGATTTAAAAACTTTTCATTATATATAATGTCACTATTAGTAGGAGTGTGTGTATAATAATAAGCATACAATTTATAATGCATATATAATAAATAATTTTTTTATAAATTTATTTTTATCCCTCAAAACCGCGTGGGTTTAAATAGTTATATATAGTTAGAGTAATCATAACATATTTTCAGCAGTCTTTTACACTTACCTTGGCAAATCTCATCTGAATTGCTAATCTTCTATAAAAGTACATTTGCACAGGGATTGAGAGTTAATGTAGCCACTATATGTTTTGGTCTTAAGTTATAATTTATTAACTAAGAAGAACGCATCTTTTAGGTAGTTATGTCTTCATGAATATCTTCCCTTGGCTGATTTTTTTTTCTTCCTTTTCTATTGCGTGGTTGGATTAATGCAGCCTCAACAAAGGAATCTTCTTTGTTAATATTCTATCAAGGGGTTGATTCTTTAGAAAGTGTCTTAGAGAGAGAATCAAACCATGTGTAGCATTATGAATATAAGTAGCATGTTAGGTTGTTGCTTTGGAGATCATGTGGATTCTTTTATTAACATTAATCCCTTGAAAAATTGCATTGTCAGTTAGTGACCAGATGCTATACAAGATGGTGTGAATAGCAACATTTGGTTTCTAAGTAATCACTCAACAAACAATTGCTCTCAATGTAACTACCAGCATTAAAATTGTTTGCTATTAGTTGGAAAAAATTTTGTTTGGATTTTTCATATTTATTTGCCAATTCATTGTGGCAGAAATTTAAGGACTCATGTTATATACATAATGGTTTTTGTAGTGTATATTGAAGTCATTCAAGTTCTTACATTTCCTTTTTATCATTTTTTTTAAAGCAACAACCTCTCTCTCTCTCTCTCTCTCTCTCTATATATATATATATAACATCTACATGAGATTGACAACCTATATATAAGTTTGACAACCTATATATTTCATTATTTCCCTCTTTCTTCTGGCATATATTACATACCATTTATTGATCTACTTGCTCTTCTAAAATTCTTGTTGATGGTCAAATGCATAGGTTAGGTTATTATTTGGTTTCTCAAGCCAACTCAAATACTTTGTAACAAGTTATTTGAATTCTGAATTGTGGTGTTACATTTTTATTATTTGTTTTGTTGTCAAACTTTTAAGATGTTAAGACATGTGTATGTTTTCTAAAGATTTTTATTAGCAATTGTTTGAGATTTTGGATACACAAGTTAAATGTAAGACTTCATATAATATCAATGATAAGATAATATGTAATTTCATCTTAAAAGGTGGAATTCGCATATAAAGTTTGGCTACTATAACTTGTTGTACATCGCAGGGGTTAGATTCTAGTATGTATTTATATTTGACACACTCATGTGAAAGTTAACATCCATTACATTTTGAGTTGCTCCAAAAAGTCATCCTTTTGTCTTTTTAGCGTAGATTTATAATGAGTGATTTGGTAATTTAACTTCTCTTAATTACTTGTAAACTCATTTTCTCTCACACATTTTCTCTCTCATGGGTCTCACGCGTGGGGTACTTTAACTTTTTTAGAGTCTAGGGTTTAGGATTTACTCACAATTTTTTTCTTCTTTTCATTAGCTTACCTCCACTTCTTTTCTCTCTCCTTTCTTGCATTAACACTTTTTGTGTATCATTTATCACGGGCTTTGCTACATGTACAACAAAAATGGATAATATGAACAACCCATTAAAAAACTAAATAAAACACCCCACTCCCCCATCACATTCTCTCTCTTCAACCCCCACTCTTCTTCCATGTGCGTGCAATCACCCACCAATTTTGAAAGCATTATTTCTACACATTAAAAAAATAAAGAATTCAACAAAAATAATTAACAATTTAACCTTTGTAAAACAAAAAAAAAAATAGAAACTAACATGCTAAAACAATGACAAATAATAAAAATAAATCAGTATCAGTCATTTAGGTTTTTTTGGTGATATGTTGGTTTCTTTTGCGAGTATTATGTATACTTCATACCACTACTATACAACCTCTGTAAACAAAACACTTTAAAACAAAGAAACAAATACGTCAAAATCGTAATAAATAAATAAAAATAAATCAGTAATGTTAAGAATAATTTATGATTGTAAATGATTTGATATGATTTAATTATAATCTTTTAAATTGATTGTAATTTATTTTTGGCCGTTGTGTTTTGGTCGTTAAGTTTTCAGCTTATAAATAGGCTTACCATATATTGTGAATTGACAACTCAATATATACAATCATACTTTCTCTGTTTTCTATCTTTCTCCTATATTTTTCTGTGCCCCATTTATCTATTTCTCCACGATGTTTAACATGGTATCACAGTCATGGTTACCACCTTGAACCCATATTCCTGCTTCCGCCAATTTTCCCCTTAACCGCCTCCACATAATCTTGATGTTGACTTAATTTGCCTCCGTGTAGTCTCGATTGTTGCCTATCGTTGTTGTCTTTGCTAGTTCCGTCTAGCTCTCGATGTTGCCTTTGTTGGTTCCGCCCAACTCCTAATGTTGCCTCCGTTGTTACCTTCGCTGGTTCCGCCCAGCCACTGTTGTCTTCGTTTTGTTGGTTCCGCTCCACTCAGCCCTCTGGATCCGTTGAACTATGACAAGCTTAAAGTTCGGGGAGCTTTAACTTGAGGGAGAGTGTTAAGAATAATTTATGATTGTAAATGATTTGATTTGATTTAATTATAATCTTTTAAATTGATTGTAATTTATTTTTGGCCGTTGTGTTTTCGCCGTTTAGTTTTCAGCATATAAATAGGCTCACCATCTATTGTGAATTGACAACTCAATATACACAATCATACTTTCTCTGTTTTCTATCTTTCTCCTATATTTTTCTGCGTCCTATTTATCTGTTTCTCCACGATGTTTAACAAGTACCAGTAAACCAACACGCCAAAAGAAACCAACATCTTAGAATGAAGAAACCAACAGTATAAAGCAGAGAAACTAACACGAAAATCAACATCTTAAAAAAATCAATACTGGCAACAAAGTTATGGAAAGAAGAACAAGAACCAAAAGAAGAACAAGTACCTAAACTTGAAGGAGCTGACGAACATAAAGATGCAGAGGAGGAGGAAGAGGAAGAAGGAGTGATCCTCAGAGTGAGAGTGAGAGTGAAACTGAGAGTGGGAGACAAGAAAAAGAGAGTGAGAATAGAAGAGAGAAGAAATATTTTTTTAATTAATGAATTTTATTTTTTTAATTAAGTGTCCATATTTATTGTCCAAATATATATATATTGTTCGCGTAGCATTACTCCACTCATCACTCAACTCACTTGTTTGATCCTTGTGTAGAGATGGGGCTGCTTTTGTCCTGGTACTTGTTTGGCCAACATTAGCGATGGTCTTTGAATATTTCACCACATAAGATAACAAAGACATCAACGGTTAAAAAATAAGACTTATAAAATAATCTAACGCTCCCTGTACACTATAGTTTGATCTCCTCCTTTTCTGCATCTACAATAACACAGTTCAGAAACTATGGGAGATTCATTATAAAATTAATCCAAAAATTCTTCACTCTGCATCACCATATTCTTCACCATGTGGTCTCTGATCAACACGTTCCATAATAGTACCGGTGATTCCTTCTCATCAAAGTCCCACTGCCAAACCTTTTCTTCATTGATACTTGAATCGCGTTGTGTAAAACACCATCGAGACTAATTCGCCCTTGAAGATCTTGTAGATCTAAACAATGGTAGTCTTGATATTAAGCTTTTAGATCTATCAGCTCCACAAGACTACTCCTTCGTTACAACAAAATCTGCATAAATTGTACTAAGCTTCATAGTACAATTTATGCAAATTTTGTTATAATGAACTAGTAAAGGTACTAAGAGAGGTAACGGTTTGAGTTAGGTTGACCTAGCAACAAGAAAGAGTTTGGACTTTTGTAAAAGAACCAGGAGAGCAAAGGCAACATCAAGACTACACTGAGGCAACAAAGACAACAAATTTGAACACTAGGCGAAACTAGTTAAAAAAAATGATTTGGGATGGACAAAACCAGCAAGGGAATGGTCAAAACCAATAAAGACAACAATCTTCTTCATATGATAATTCTTTTTTTTTTTTTTGTTTTGGAAAAATGCAATTTCAAAGTAGATTTTTGGAAAAAGGATCCAAAAATATATTCAAAACACTGAAAAACCTTGGGAAGGATATTCCTTGCTACCACGTAAACATGCGCCAACAGCATGCCATGTTAGCCACGAGAACACGTCTTAGGTGACACATTAGCAATAGGAGGCCCCGTCGGCAGAGTAGGTTGCAAGTCAAGACACTAGTCAAGAAAATGGGTTAGGGCTACATCTAGAGTAGCACCCGTGTACAAGGATTATCATGACACATGGACAGTTGATGCAGTTCAAAAGGACACACAATAGGTGCTACAAGAGGCTAGTTTCACCACGTGTTGGAATTTCCAAAGGCACGTGGCAGCTTGTGTAACGATTTATGAGAGAAAAACTTTGCCGTCAAGCTTGGGTCAATATAACATGGTGGTAGCGGTATAGTGAACAAAGACTTGGACGACTGTCAACAAGAGAGGGCAAAAACAAATATGAAAAAAGAGTGTGTATCCACACGCAGTGGTGCTAAAGCGTCATATGGCAAGGAAATTTTAACATTGAACTTGTTGAAAAGAGGCAAACACGATGGTAAGGGAGGCATAACAAACGTAGCTCGAAAATATGAAAAATAGAGAAGACAACAGAGGAGATTATGTGCAACGAATCAAACAGGAATGGCAAAAAAATGAATGGAAAGCTTAATCTCTACAACAATAGAAGCAGAAGATAAACTCATGGAAGATGTCATGACTTTGATACCATGTTAGAAATAAAACAAAAACACAGATATCTAAATATGTGCAAATGTACTTAATTTATTGAATGTTCCGATTAAGTATAAAAGAAAAAAAATGCTATCCTATTTATAGGATACATATAAGTAATTAAAACAATGTGCCACTGTAGAATTTAATATTGTAACATACGTAACTACTTAAGTATTATAACATAATAATATCATAACATTTAATATCAGAAAGACAATAGTTTATTCAAAAGGAAAAAGGGGGTCATTATTCAAGTTAGAGTGAACGCTAAACTTGGCGTACGTATTGTACAAAACAAACTTATATGCCACAACTTATTTACAGCCCAAACTTATATGCCACAAGTACTCAAATAATGCAACCCATCACGGTCTATATATATTCTATGATATAACTGGATTTCCAAATAAAGGTGCATCATTCAAGAAATGAACCCTTTGTTCTTCAAGCTCTCCACAGCATCCTTAATGATTTGCTCCATGGGAATAAATTCCAAGCCCATGTCCATAAGTTTCTTGGATCCATCCTTTGCTCTCAACAATCCCGGTTGGGTATCTCGTTGGATACTTGATAAATGAAAATGAAACACACACCATGAGCCAGCTTTGCATAATTAAGATTGCCAGTAGCACTATATCAAATCCAAAACCTTATGTTAACATGACAATATTCCGGCTAGTCTATAAAAAATGTTGACCTTCAATTCCCATCTAATTTACTAACAACTTCCACATTTTGTGTGTGTGAGAAGTAATAATACAGAGGTGCACAACATGCACTATTCATTGCAACAAAAATCTATGCAGCATACAACAAATAGTTCAGAACTTGCATAAAACACTACATCCTGGTTAATGATTGATGGCATACAAGACTGATTAGTTGGTGCATGAGTGAACCAGTGCTCTTGCTTGATGTTCAGAATAAGAATTAATAAATGAACAGTTTCTTCAATGACTCATCAAGAACCTAGCCCCTATGGACACTAATTTCATAATTACTAACAAACTCACACCCTATCTATCATTTGATGGGATTTCAATATTGTCCACGCCCCAATAGAATCTCATTCAATAGCGGATAGGATGTGAGTTGGCATGCTGCCCCGTACAAAATAAATATACATAACATTCCTAAATTACTTACCCAAAGAGGACTGTGTTGTATTATCAATACTTCTATCGAACATGTGGTTTACTTACCTAGGCACATTATATTCTGGATAAACTTCCGCAACTTTTGCCACAAAGTCACCATAGTGAGAGATAGCTTCAACACACAAATGCCTACCAGTTGCAGATTTGTTCTCATACACCAAAATATGTGCCAAAGCTACATCGTTAAAGTGGCTTGATCCCATAAAAATGTCCTCATATGTTTCGGTGCAACCTGCAACATGGAGTCATGAGCAAAATCAAATTGTTAGCAACATATAAATTTTCAATATCAGTACTCAGGTCAACAACTTAGACTTGGTAGAGCCTAAATGCCTCTAAAATGATTTTGACATAATCAAATCTGTTAAGCTTTCATAAACATTCAGATATCTCTCCTTAAGCATTTGGGAGAGCAGTTCCACGACGAAGGCCAAGTGCCCTATCCACTATGCTACAGCAGAGCTTCTTATGATCTTCTGGCCAACATACTTTGAAACTTTGGTACCATTCTAGCATTTCTGTATTAAGCGGCTTCACCAATTCACAGTCAATTTTCAGAAAGAAAATTGCAGAAAAGAAACCACACACATCTAAGCCAAGATCAAAGGTGCTCCTTCTGTTCCATGATGAATTTGTAAACGATCAGCTCCTTGGCCACCTATATGCATACCTTGAAGAAGGCGAACAAGCAAGATCATGCTGGCATTAAGTCTAGGTGAAATAATAGGGCCCAACACGGTGCCAGGATTCACCACCACAACATCCAAGCCACTCTCCTTGGCAAAATCCCAAGCAGCTTTCTCAGCTAAAGTCTTGGACAACGAATACCACAACTGATCCATAACAGACAGGAACAGAAGTTCAAATGCAATTTTAAAAAACACTAAACTCACTGTCACAACACACCAAAAACATGTTTGTATTTTCTAGGATATATTACTACAACTAAGCCCTTTCATTAAGTGGAGTCGACTATATCTTCCAACCTGTATTTTCCTTTTTAAATAAAATCTGCCTTATTAAACTTTTGAGGGTAAGTTTTGACACAACAGGGATAAAGTTTTCTGAGAGGTGTTCTACAGAAGCATACATCAATTTTCTAGGTTTGGTAAACACAAAAAGTTAGGGAACTTTTACTCTTGGCTTTTAGAAGTCACGGGTGCTCTTGAAAACCTTCATGAAGTACTTTTTAAAGTTGGTTTGAACTCTTTAAGTTTTATTATTATTTTTTTTTAAAAACCAATATAATCTTAAATAATTATGTTCATTATAACCTTAAGTAAAAATATGTTCATTATGTCTATTAACTACTATCTTTAATATTTATGTCTATTATAATTATTTTAGATTCTAAAAGCAGCTTTACCAAATACTATTCTTCCAACTTGTCCTAATTCAGAACAACTTTTACATCATTTTACAAACCAATACTATTATGACTATTCTATAGCAGTTTTTAGAGAGTCCCAAGGGCTCAGCAGGCAGCAGTCATAAGAAAGTTCCAACATTACTGGAGCTTAAGTTGCTGCTTTATGATCCAAAAGTCACATATTCAAATCCTAAGAGCAGTTTTTATTGTGAATGTAAGGTTTACCAGATTCCATCAATGGGAGCATTGGTAATCCATTTTTGTCTTTTTGATCTTCTGAATTCTGAACATAAGCTATTTCAACTTGAAATACACCATTTTTTTTATTCACTTGAAATACACTCTATGGGTACTTAATAACACCCACAGAAGAAAGCAAATAGAGAGAACCAAAGAACCCTCACCCCCTTTTGCTTGCAGTATTCAATATCAGTCCAACATTCCTCCCTCTTGACAACATCAGAAGGCCAACCGGGGCTCGGCGTGATCGCCGAGGTCGATGACGTGACCACCACGCGCTGCACCCCTGCTTCCTTCGCCGCAGCAAGCACGTTCACGGTCCCCTTAATCGCAGGGTCCAAAAGCTCCTTCTACAACCAAAATTATAAATAAAATAAGGAGTTTACTTCGATAAACCATAAAATTCAAGAGTATCGATACCACCATAACATTAATATTTCGTCACGTGACTCACTAACTCAAATTATTTATTTCTGAGGTAATGATACCTTCACAAAAACATGGTAATAGAAGGAAAAACTATAATATAATAAATAATTAAATAAAACATTCGAAAACTAAGATGGGTGATTTTAACGTACGTTTGAACATTAGTTTAAATTCTCAAATTGATTGGTGATTTTATGTACTCAATTGATACCAAAATTTTTTGGAAGGCCAGTTAGATGTTCTGCATGTATTTTGGAGAACAAATTTGAGCATTCACTCGCATTTTTATTCGGCTTTTATTTTTTGTTCTTTTTGTACCTGAGGATCTTGGACATGGTCGACGATGCAGGGAGAGGCGAGGTGGAAGACGCCGGCGCAGCCGTGGACGGCGGCGGCGATGGTGTCGTAGCGGAGGAGGTCCATCTGGAAGAGGCGGAGCCGCTCGGGGGCTCCTTCGAGAGCTTCTAGATGCTTCGTCTCGGCGTCATCGTCTGCGATTAAGAGAAGAAGAAGAAGAAGAAATAAGAAGGAGATGGATGAGATTGTAAGTGAAGAAATTGAGTGTGTGGGGGAAGGGGAAGTGAACTGAGGTCTTTGACGGTGGCGTGAACGGTGTAGCCGCGGGTGAGGAGGAGGTGGACCAGCCACGAGCCAATGCAGCCGCTGCCGCCGGTGACGCAGACCACTGCGGACATGAGAGTTGAGTGTGTGACAACTGACAGCAGTGAAAACAGTGTGCTTGCCTTTCCCAGATGGCCAACACACTCCACACATTAACCTGACAATGAATTGATGATAATTTTACTTTTCTTTCCTTTTTTTTCTTAATTACAAAACTGCCAAGCTTATAAGGCAAGATATGATTAGTTAGGGAGAGGCTATTGACACGCCTCCTCCCTCTATTGGAATTGGCAATCACACTAATTGTTTTATTCACGATGATAATTGAGAGGGAGGTCTTTTTGGTTTTCCTTGTTTATGTGTTGATTTATTTCCTTTTGAATTGTATATTCTATCTGCCTTTGGCAATTTACCAAATTCCGAAAAGGAATAGTACAATAGTGGTACTTTTCATATTTGATGCGGGAGCTCAAGAGGTGTTTGTCAAAATGTCTTTGCATGTATAACTTGTTTTAGCCACTAAATCACTTAAACAGTACTCAAACGCCTCAAATCTAAAAATTTAGAGACATGCAAAACGACTTCGTTTTGCTTATTTTGTCCTAAAAAAAAAAACACAACTGAAGTAAACTCGTGAACTCGGCAATAAACTCGAGATTTTATGCGAGTTTACTTGAGTTTAGCCGACTTTACTCAGAAACAAGTTTACATCCGAATTAACTCGATTTTACTACGTTTACGAGTTAAAAAGCAATTTTGATAACCATGTGTGGTTCTATCGCTTATCATTTTCCCCACTCACATAATTGCTTATTATTTAAATTGTCGAATTGATCATTTAACAATTTGGAATTTAATAATTTTTTTTAATGTTGTGTTATCTTTTGAAGATAATTTGCAAGAACTATGTCCTAATTCTCAAAAAAATATTGTGGAAAATAGTTTCAATGAACTTCATAACAAGTCATTTGAAAATCGAGAAGAACTTCTTAATAATGTTTATAGTATTGGATTTTCACAAGGTGTACAACAATCATTTGAAGGTCTAAATAAGATAGATATGTCATCATTGGATGTGATAGAGGAGGAAACTACAGAGGCTTTCATATTTCACTAGAGCAAAGAAAAAGAAAGACATCATCTTGACTCATAATGACCAAGATGTATGATGTTGAATATGACCAAGATGAGCACTTGGCACATTTGTTTTTGACACATCCAAATTTCATCGCACTGACGAGGAGCTACTCAAACATTTTTGTCATGGTTGCACTTACAAAATCAATAGGTACCAAATGCCATTGCTTGATATTATAAGGGTTTCAAGTTTTAACATTTCTTTCTACTCTTGCTTTGTTTTCATGAAAAAGGAAAGGGAACAAGATTATGAATGGGCACTCACAAAGTTTAGTCAAATTTTGGAAGCTGAAAAACATCCATTGGTTATTGTTTCAGATAGAGCACTATCATTGATGAATGCTATATATTATGTCTTTCCACGAACTGCAAATCTGTTATGCATTGCATATTGAAAAAAAAAACATTCCTGCACACTACAAACGCCATTTTGAGAAGGCAACAAATTACGAAGTTATTGGACAAATTTGATATATTCTCTAGATGAGACATCCTTTTATGAAGCATTGTGTTATTTTTGAAAACGACTATATATAGAAGGTATGCTCATATTCTTAAATTACATTAAGAGTATTTGGCTTGATTATAAAGAAAAGTTTGTTAATGTCTGGTCAATAAAGTGTGCTCATTTTGAGAACCGTGTAACATCAAGAGCTAATGGTGTGCATGCTAATTTGAAAGGGTATCTTCAAGTTTCTAACAGTGATCTTCATGTTGTGAAAGATAAAATTTGTCATGCAATAGAAAATCAATTTCAAGAAACCAAAGCTAGACTTTCTAGTGAAAGGATTAGTGTGCCTCATGAATTTCTCACTCGTTACTTCAATAATATCATTACGTGTGCATCTACGTATGCTGAAGATGCTGTTGGAACAATAAAAATTAGCACACTATAATTTGTTGACCCCTACTTGTAAAGATCGATTTTCCAAAACTTTGGATCTTCCTTGTGCGCACAAAATAAGAATCGATTTTCCAAAACTTTGGATCTTCCTTGTGCGCACAAAATAAGAAAGACTAGAAAACAAGTGTTGGAGCTTAATGATGTGCATTCACAATGGAGAATTGATAACACTTCTTTTTTTCAATATTGACAAAGGAGTTGATGACCAAGAAGAGCAATGGGTTACACTTGTTGAAGAATTAGGTTCAAAGTACCAAGAGTTAACTCTTAGCCAAAAGGAAAATGTGAGAAAGCAACTAATGAATAACACTTGTCCTTTGATTCTTAAACCGAAAGTTCAATCTCACAAAGGTAATCCAAGATGCTTAATGTAACACCCTTACTAGCTGCTTACGCTTAAGTCGTAAACAATGCTCACATGGTTGTTAACTGCGTTGGTTGGGATACTTTTAGCCCCATATTATCTTTGAAAATATTCTTTAATAGAAAATATGAACCCATTTAAAACTTTTTCCTTTCCTTACTGATTCATCAAATATGATCCATGCGTGTTTAAGAAGGCATACATACACATATGCAAGCGATAGAGTCTAAGCAACTTAGGCGTTTAACGATATAACGGATAGGTAATATTCAAGTAGTGAGGATAGTGAGGAGAGTGACGTTGAGATTCTTGGATTCTATGATCAGCCTATTATTAGGGAACCTTGGCCGGATAGTAGCGACGATGAAGCAAATGGAGGGGGTTACAAATCTAAAGAACTTAGACGCCCTATTTCATTTCATTAGATGATGAACAAGAAAGTGGTCGAAGAAAGCTTGTGCTGCCTTAATTTATTGAACATGCTAAATTTGGACGTCACTTTAGATAAAGGGATGGAGTTTCCAACTCTTAATATGTTTAGAGATGCAATGAAGGACTACAATAGTTTCCTTGGTAGATCATTCAAATGGATTAAGAATGATAAGGTGAGACAAAGGGCTAAGTGTTCAAGTCAGGGTTGTAAATGGAAGATTTATTGTTCGTGGTGTGAGGTGACTAGTTTAGTTTGTTTGTGGTGAAGGCATTCAAGATTGAGCACGAATATGCTAGGAGCGCTAAGAACAAGTAAGCAGATACATCAGGGGTCATCTTAAAGTTGATTGTTAGGCTAACAACTGAAAGGAGGTTTTATACCCCATGTTATTATTCCATAATTGAACATTGTATTCTAAAAATGTGATGTTTTGCACATTGTCCTCTTTTGTGCATAATTTAGAAATTTGCAATTTAAGGCACTGTTTAGAATGACTTTTTATTATCTCGAGTAACCTATGCATTTAATGTATTGTTTTTAAGTTTTTAGAATCACAGATAATCAGGTACTGGTGCAAGAAATGGTTCGGAAGGGACTAAGAAAGGAAGAATAGAGTGAAGAAAGGATCAGGAAACTTTGGAAGCTCGGTGCAATACGTCTAGAGAGAATCTTCTTTGTTAATATTCTATCAAGGGGTTAATTCTTTAGAAAGTGTCTTAGAGAGAGAATCAAATCATGTGTAGCATTATGAATGTAAGTAGCATGTTAGGCTGTTGCTTTGGAGATCATGTGGAGACTTTTATCAACATTAGTCCATTGAAAAATTGCATTGTGAGTTAGTGACCAGATGCTATAAGAGATGGTGTGAATGACAACTTTTGGTTTCTAAGTAATCACTCAACAAACAATTGCTCTCAATGTAACTACCAGCATTAAAATTGTTTGCTATTAGTTGGTCAAAAATTTTGTTTGGATTTCATATCTAGCCAATTCGTTGTGGCAGAAATTTAAGGACTCATGATATATACATAATGGTTTTTGTAGTGCATATTGAAGTTCTTACATTTCCTTGTTATCATTTTTTTTGTTTAAAGCAACTACCTATATATTTAACATCTACAAGAGTGTGTATCTACACGCAGTGACTTCAATTGGTAAGTGCATGCTAAGCGTCGTATGGCAAGGAAATTTTCACGTTGAACTTGTTGAAAATAGGCATACACGATGGTATTGGAGGTGTAGCAAGCGTAGCTTGAAAATATGTAAAAATAGAGAAGACAACAGAGGAGATTATGTGCAACGAATCAAACAGGGACGGCCAGAAGATAAACTAATGGAAGATGACATGACTCTGATACCATGTTAGAAATAAAACAAAAACATAGATAGGTAAATATGTGCAAATGTACCTTATTTATTGAATGCTCCGACTAAGTTTAAAAGAAACAAATGCTATCCTATTTATAGGATTCATAAGTAATTAAAACAATGTGTAATTGTAGAATTTAATATTGTAACATACGTAACTACTTACTTAATATTATAAAATAGTAATATCATAACATTTAATATCAGAAAGACAATAGTTTATTCAAAAGGAAAAAAGGGGTCATTATTCAAGTTAGAGCGAACGCTAAACTTGGCGTACGTATTGTACAAAACAAACCATATTACAGACCCAACTTATATGCCACAAGTACTCAGATAATGCAACCCATTAACTGTCTATATATATTCTTTGGTATAACTGGATTTCCAAATAAAGGTGCATCATTCAAGAAATGAACCCTTTGTTCTTCAAACTCTCCACGGCATCCTTAATGATTTGCTCCATGGGAATAAATTCCAAGCCCATGTCCATAAGTTTCTTGGATCCATCCTTTGCTCTCAACAATCCCGGTTGGGTATCTCGTTGGATACTTGATAAATGAAAATGAAACACACACCATGAGCAAGCTTTGCATAATTAAGATTGCCAGTGGCACTATATCAAATCCAAAACCTTATGTTAACATGACAATATTCCGGCTAGTCTATAAAAAATGTTGACCTTCAATTCCCATCTAATTTACTAACAGCTTCCACATTTTATGTGTGTGAGAAGTAATACAAAGGTGCACAACATGCACTATTGATTGCAACAAAAATCTATGCAGCATACAACAATTAGTTCAGAACTTGCATAAAATACCACATCCTGGTTAATGATTGATGGCATAAAAGACTGATTAGTTGGTGCATGAGTGAACCAGTGCTCTTGCGTGATGTTCAGAATAAGAATTTAAAAATGAACAGTTTCTTCAATGACTCATTCAAGAACCTAGCCCCTAATTTCATAATTACTGATAGACTCACACCCCATCTACCATTTGATGGGATTTCAATGTTGTCCACGCCCCAATAGAATCTCATTCAATAGCGGATAGGATGTGAGTTGACATGGTGCCCCGTACAAAATAAATACACATAACATTTCTAAATTACTTACCCAAAGAGGACTGTGTTGTATTATCAATACTTCTAGCGAACATGTGGTTTACTTACCTAGGCACATTATACTCTGGATAAACTTCCGCAACTTTTGCCACAAAGTCACCATAGTGAGAGATAGCTTCAACACACAAATGCCTACCAGTTGCAGATTTGTTCTCATACACCAAAATATGTGCCAAAGCGACATCGTTAAAGTGGACTGATCCCATAAAAAAGTCCTCATATGTTTCAGTGCAACCTGCAACATGGAGTCATGAGCAAAATCAAATTGTCAGTAACATATAAAATTTCAATATCAGTATTCAGGTCAACAACTTAGACTTGGTAGGGCCTAAATGCCTCTAAAATGATTTTGACATAATCAAATCTGTTGAGCTTTCATAAACATTCAGATATCTCTCCTTAAGCTTTTGGGAGAGCAGGTCCACGACAAAGGCCAAGTGCCCTATCCACTATGCTACAGCAGAGCTTCTTATGATCTTCTGGCCAACATACTTTGAAACTTTGGTCCCATTCTAGCATTTCTATATTAAGCGACTTCACCAATTCACAGTCAATTTTCAGAATGAAAATTGCAGAAAAGAAACCACACACGTCTAAGCCAAGATAAAAGATGCTCCTTCTATTCCATGATGAATTTGTAAACGATCAGCTCGTTGACCACCTATATGCGTACCTTGAAGAAGGCGAACAAGCATGATCATGCTGGCATTAAGTCTAGGTGATATAACAGGGCCCATCACGGTGCCAGGATTCACCACCACAACATCCAAGCCATTCTCCTTGGCAAAATCCCAAGCAGCTTTCTCGGCTAAAGTCTTGGACAACGGATACCACAACTGTTCCATAGCAGACAGGAACAGCAGTTCAAATGCAATTTATAAAACACTGAACTCACTGTCACAACACACCAAAAACATGTTTGTATTTTCTAGCATATATGACTACAACTAAGCCCTTTCATTAAGTGGAGTTATATGTTCTCCCATAAATCATGTCTATAGACATGACATTATCTTCCAACCTGTATTTTCCTTTTTAAATTAAATCTGCCTTATTAAACTTTTGAGGGTAAGTTTTGACACAACTGTGATAAAGTTTTCTGAGATATGTTCTACAAAAGCATACATCAATTTTCTAGGTTTGGTAAACAAAAAATTTAGGAAACTTTTACTCTTGGCTTTTATAAAAGTCACAGGTGCTCTTGAAAACCTTCATGAAGTACTTTTTAAAGTTGGTTTGAACTCTTTAAGTTTTATTTTTTTTAAAAAAAACCAATATAATCTTAAATAATTATGTTCATTATAACCTTAAGTAATTATGTTCATTATGTCTATTAACTACTATCTTTAATATTTATGTCTATATAACTATTTTAGATTCTAAAAGCAGCTTTACCAAATACTATTCTTCCAACTTGTCCTTACTCAGAACAACTTTTACATCATTTTAGAAATCAATACTATTATGACTATTCTACAGCAGTTTTTAGAGAGTCCCAAGGGCTCACCAGGAAGCAGTTATAAGAAAGTTCCAACATTACTGGAGCTTAAGTTGCTGCTTTATGATCCAAAAGTCACATATTCAAATTCTAACAGCAGTTTTTATTGTGAATGTAAGGTTTACCAGATTCCATCAATGGGAGCATTGGTAGTCCTTTTTGTCCTTTTGATCTTCTGAATTCTGAACATAAGCTATTTCAACTTGAAATACACCATTATTTTTATTCACTTGAAATACACTCTACGGGTACCTAATAACACCAACAGACGAAAGCAAACAGAGAGAACCAAAAAACCCTCACCTCCTTTTGCTTGCAATATTCAATATCAGTCCAACATTCCTCCCTCTTGACAACATCAGAAGGCCAACCGGGGCTCGGCGTGATCGCCGAGATCGATGACGTGACCACCACGCGCTGCACCCCTGCTTCCTTCGCCGCAGCAAGCACGTTCATGGTCCCCTTAATCGCAGGGTCCAAAAGCTCCTTCTACAACCAAAAATATAAATAATATAAGGGGTTTACTCCGGCAAACCATAAAATTCAAGAGTATCGTTATCTCCATAACATTAAGAACTAATTTTTGGAAGACCGATTAGATGTTCTGCATGTATTTTGGAGAAATAATTTGCGCATTCACTCGCATTTCTATTCGGCTTTTATTTTTTGTTCTTTTTGTACCTGAGGATCTTGGACTTGGTCGACGATGCAGGGAGAGGCGAGGTGGAAGACGCCGGCGCAGCCGTGGACGGCGGCGGCGATGGTGTCGTAGCGGAGGAGGTCCATCTGGAAGAGGCGGAGCCGCTCGGGGGCTCCTTCGAGAGCTTCTAGATGCTTCGTCTCGGCGTCATCGTCTGCGATTAAGAGAAGAAGAAGAAGAAGAAATAAGAAGGAGATGAATGAGATTGTAAGTGAAGAAATTGAGTGTGTGTGAGGGAAGGGGAAGTGAACTGAGGTCTTTGACGGTGGCGTGAACGGTGTAGCCGCGGGTGAGGAG